>WOFM01000177.1:121659-160949 GCA_011428145.1 Ericerus pela | reverse complement strand
TACTATACTTGTCAAGAAGGGTTTTGTCAAAATGTGATATTTTATTATCAACAGAGTGTAATTCTTTGCTTTTTTCAACCTGCAAAGATTCCTGTTTGAACATCTTATTATCAGTTGACTGAACTGATAATAGATAAGGAATTAATACTCAAATTATAATTTTGGCATCGAAAAATATTTTTTTGGCCTAGAGTTATATTATATTTCAAAATTTGTTCAAACCTGTATAATACGATTCTTCTATTTGGAGTATTTATTTCTTGTTCCTGAAAAACACAATTTGACAATTATTCGGACAATTATTTACAGAACATATTTTTCAGCTTCATCATTCACAATTCCATTTTCCTAATAGAAATAAACGAATTCTGCCATAACTGTGAATTTTGGAGTCAAAAATCAAGGAAGTTATTTACATGGACTTTATGCGGAAAAGTTTGAAGTGATTAATATATTTTCCACTAAATTTTGGAACTTTTGTTTGTCCAGACCTTTTGTTGGAATATCAGCTAACTGGAATTTGTACCTACAGATTTAAACTCAATTTCTTTATCCTCAACAGATTGAGTTATTATGTAGCATTTGATCATAAGTTCTCTGGCCTTTTTTTGGGCACCATCAGACATGATCCAAATTGCAGAGATATCCTCAAATATCCTGACTGCAGTATTCTCATTAAAATTTCTTTTTGGATCAAAAAGGTAACTTGAATAAATGGCAATGATTTCTGCAACTGTTGAGCTGGTTGCAACAATTGTTTGCCTTTTCACAGTCCAATTTAATAAATCTCCATTATGATTGATTTACCTAGGTTCAAATTGGAAATTTTAATTTCATCATTACTGATATCGAGTGCATAGGATGCATCAACAAAGGAGTGAATACCTTTACTGTTGAAAGTAAATTTGAGCGAATAATCTTTTGTCATATTTATATATTTAATAATTCTGCTTACATAATTTTTAAGTAATGTATTTGACTTGGTTAGAAAATGTGAGAAAAAATTGACTGCAAAGGCTATGTTTAGCCTCGTTATTCAAACTAAATAAAGAAGAGCTCCTATCATTGATCTATATTCAGTATTGTAGCATGCGGATATTATTTCCTATTTTCTGTTATTTTCCTTCCCTTTCTTTCTTGTTTTTCTATATTTAATTTACAGAAGGAGCTACTTACTGTTGGCTAGCAATCACAAACCTGACCACCATTTCTTTTTTATCATTAAACTGCTGACTTTTGTCTGCATCATTTTTCACTTTTGATTTTTACATCAACTTGTCAACATGTTCGTCTTTTTGTGAGTGGCTACACTCTAACTTAAAAATGAATTTATTTTTCATTTTGGATTTAAATTCATGAAGCTTGCCTTCAGGATGTGGTTAAACCTGCGATTGCTATTTCAACCAATTCAAGTTGGTACCTCTGTCTGAACTCCGGTAAAATGTACATCGTTTGTTTTTCCTTTCTAAATTCTAAAAATGTTCTTTTATTTATTATTTGTTTTCCCACCTAAGCATGTTCCACGCCCTAAGTTGTTCATGTTGAATCTTGATTATATTAGAGATGTGTCGGTTGACCAAGAACTAATTCATTTGAACTAATCTTTTGAAAGACCTAAATGAATGAGACCAAAAGATGAGAATGAACTAAAAGATATTATCAAATCAAAGTTATATTGTAAAGACATACAAGCTAGTTCACTCTTATACGTCACAGCATTATTGTTAATCACTGGATGAGTGGAATTTCTTATCAATCAACAAAAAACAAAACGAAATAGTAAGCGTTTTTGGGGAATGAAATGACTTCTTTTATACGCAAGTATATCTTTAGAAAATGAGAGGCAACTTTCATTCATTCCGTGTGGACATTTCTGCATCTGCGAAGACTGTTATTTTCGTCTTGTAGAATTACATGATGGGGAAGTACCGTCTAATGTCATTCAGTAATCCCATTTCTAAAGCTAACTGATCTCAAAATGCTCTACTCTCTTCCTTTGTTGCACTACCTTGAGTTAATATCTGTTTTTGTTCTGGTGCTACAATCATACGTTACTGCAAATACACTGCACCTTCTGCCTCAAACTGAGGACATAACATATCAGAAAAATTGGTTAAACAAATATTATGTAGAACACATGCAGTTATAATAGAAGCTGGTATGATGTCTGTGCGAGACCTTTTGAGATCCTTAAAATGACAAAATCTACCATAGAATAAAGTGAATGTACGTTCAATTACTTGTCGCATCTTAGCATGTTGATGATTGAAGTTTTGCTGCCATTGAATGAAATTACGTCCCTCTTGATATGGTGGTACACAAAAAGGTTTTGGCTCGTAAGCTTTATCACCTATAATATATTCATATGTCGAAAAATAATCGGAATGATTATCAACAATGGCCTTATAAATTACTGATTGTCTAAATATTCTAGTATCTTACACTGAACTCAGATATCCAGCAAAACAATCGATGAACTGATGACTATCATCACATATTGCTTATAATGTAATCCCATAGAAACATTTCCAATTAACGTAAACTTGTGCATTATCTGATGGTGCCTTGATTTTTACGTAGGTGCCATCAATAGCTCCGATAACACCTCGAAACCACCCATAAGTTTGAATTTTTGGGATATGATCTTCCTCCTCTACAAATTTGGCCACAAAATAATTGTTGGCGCCAAACAGCTGAGAGCATGTAAGACACACAAAAAACAGGCATGTAATGTTCCTTTTGATAAATCAAATCGACATGCAACAGATCTGTCATGAAAAAAATGGTAACTTCAGTTAGTATTATCAATTAAAAATTTAAAAATATATGATTTACAAAGATTTTTACCTGAAACTATCTGGAGTTGCAAACAACCACAGTACTGCCAGTAACTGCTTCCTTGGACATGTACTTAGGCAACCAACTGTCCGTTTTCTGGCCAATTTCGATGAAAGTTTATTTAAAAGCCATTCGAACGCATTTACTGATAATCGAAAATGAGATTGAAATTCAGTGTCAGTAAATCTTGGTATAGTATACTCAAGAAATGATCGTATTTGCGATATTTGGGCAGCAGTTTGTTTCCTCTTTCTTCGTCTCCTGGGACACTCCTCATTCGAGGAATCTTCATCATCTAAATAAATACACAAAATCTGATTAATTCATATAAATAAAATACATAATATTACCTACTAATCATAATGAATTTACCTGCTTAAGATGATGAAAGAAGGAAGTCTTTATAAAATTTCACTGTACTTCGCACAATAGCAGTCACTATAATTTTTAAACGCTCATCCATCTTTTAATAACTTATAATAAAATTCACTGACACTAATAACTGAGCATTTAAAAATTTTCTAATAATTTTTTAATTAAAATTTTCAGAATATTTAATAGGTAAAATATGAATTTGTGCATAATATGTTTAAATAAACAAAATATCCCATGTGGTATAAAATCGATATTTCCAAAATTTAAAATTGACAACCAATTTCATCACCTGGGGTGACAATGTGAACCATCTCCAGAACAGAGTGATGGTTGTCCACGCCCACTGTCAACTGAGGTGAATTTTTGAACGCGGTAAGTGTGACAACCATGGTCAACCATTTTTATGGGCGGAGTCAGTGGTGATTTTCAAACGGTAGTTTTTCAATTTTTGATGTTGTTGTCACTCGGATGAATTTCTGAACGCCCTCCGGCGAAGAATGTCTCCTGACCACACCTTTGACTATATAGCTTAATGGACTACTAGAACTGATAAAATCTTGAAGTCAAACAATGCAGGCGTTACTTTTTGAAAAAGGTACTTTGTGTGAAAATTGAATTTGTATTGAGTTATATTTTTATGACTCCTAACAATATAAGCAGATACTAGTGAAATATTAGAATGCTATACCAATTTATTGGCTGAAATTAATGAGTGAAACATTCAAATAATGATTTAAATTAATCGACCAACTCTTCAGAATGTGAAAATGTAAGTTTTGGATAGAGTTCCTTTTTTCTTGAAAAGTTTGAAGTAAGGTTTTCTTAAACTGAAAAATTTGGGTGTTAGGTTAATAGTTTCATCATTCGCTGATTTGTTATCTGAAAAAAACTTCTTGAACTACCGTAAGAACTTGAACGAGTTCTAAATGAGCAAAAATACGTTTTTTGAGTGAAAATTTATTTTATTTTATTTGATCAGAGAAAATGTTTTTTGAATTTAGAATAAATTTCAGATGAAATGAAGATTAATGAAAATAAACAATTGGATGACATTTATGAAAATTTGGCTTTTATTTTGCCATTTTTCATTTTTAAAATGCCTGAAATAAGTAGTTATTGTAAAAGATTCAAGTAGGTACATCATTTATCCTACAAAGGTTTGAAGTGATTAGAAATTGATGGTGTCTGTTGAAATATCACGAATTTCTTCGTTTTGAAATATATTTCTGATAATTTTTCCATATCATTTTGTTTGAATCAGAACAAAGTAGATGATTTTCCGTAATGATTTTTCAGCCTTGACAAACAATTTCTTACAATTTTGTTGAAAAATTTCAGCAAATATAACAGTTAGTAGGATTTCCAATTGCAGAAAATACCAAAATCGAATGTCCCAGCGTATTTGGAATCTGAATTAAAGATATAGTGCTGCCACAAGTACAAGTTTTTCATATTTTTGACTTGTTTACCACACGATAAATGAAATAGGTATCGATTTCATATGTAGTAGGCTTTGACTATACAGAATTAACATGGACTGCTATTTGATTGAAAAATACGTACAAAATTTTATTATAAATTGCCAAGACATAGGAGGAAAAAGTTAGTCGGGTTGGGTTGATAATGATTTTAATGTTCTTTGCGCGGTAATTTTGTTTAGAATAGAAATTATGAAAATTTAATTTAATACCATAGAAAATGCTTCTACTTATTACTTATTTGTAATTTTTTATATATTCAATATAATTAATTCAGTTCAACCTAAAATTTCAGCAATATTTTACTGTTTTACGAATCCTTATCATTCCCAACCCGACTAACTTCATCTTACATCTTCTAACATCATTCTTATCACAAATAGCAGTCCATGTTAATTCTGTATAGTCAAAGGTAGTAGGTATGCTATTTCTGATTTTTTGTTGTTTCTAAAACTAATAAAATCTTGAAAATCACCAAAGGTCATTTTTCATAAAAAGAACGCCTGTTAACAGTGCCTTCAACGATGTTCCATTTAACCCTATGTATTTCTTATCAGTTCTAGCAGTCCATTAAGCTATATAGTCAAAGGACCACACCAATTTTCTGGGTGGAGTCAATTGTTGATTTGGGACCTTCGACTATATAGCTTATGGACTGCTAGAACTGATAAGAAATACATAGAGTTAAATGGAAGACTGCTGAAGCCACTGTTAACAGGCATTCTTTTTACAAAAACAACCTTTGGTGATAAGTGATAGTGATTCCAAATTTCCAATTCTGGCTAGAAAAAAATTAATTTTTATATTTTGTTAATTTAGTAATTAAAATTATATTTGAAGATAATTAATTTTATTATTATTCTACTTTGCCATTGACATGTGATAAAATCGCATTATTTGTAAGTTTATAGAATAATTAATGACATAAATATGTAATACTTTACTAAAACTTCATTCCACTCATAATTTTGTACCCTGATTTTCAATTATGCAGAACTGTTCGAAGTGTAATAAGTCATGTCGTACCAGAAAAGATATAATAATTTGGTATTTTTTGGTAATGCTATAGCAAACTCAGAACTATATTCATCAATAGAAAATTTATTCAACTCTGGATTAGTTTCCATAAATTTATTTGCTTGTGCATCCTCAACAATAACCACATCAATATTTTTGGCCTTTAATTTTTCTACTAGTACCAAATTATTATTTATAAAATGCAATTTATTTTCATAACCATGATTAATATTTTTAGCTATTTCTTGCCATGTGCTCTCGAGTTGAGCGCCAAATCAAAATTAAATTCTATTCTCTAAAATAGTAGAACATTCAAAGCTAAGGATTTATAAATATTATGTTGACTTAAGGGAAGGAGTATTAACCCATACATAAGATATTATTCTGCAATGACATTGATATATTTGTAGACCACCATAAAATGGTTTATAGCTATCCTCTGCTTGTCACAACTCCAATCAATCATGATAAAGCAACTAAAACTTATTATATTTATGCTACGTAATAACGTTAACCTAAGAAAAGCTTATAAAGCTAATCAATCTGCCATAAAAACAAAATACCCGAAAAAAGCACCACTCTATCAACTATTAGATACCGCTAGGGAAAACATTGCACATGATCATCCATCAGCACTGACTAAAAAGATAAACATAGGCAGATCAATGAGCTTCAACACAACACAAGAATTAAATAGCCAGAAAATTCCTGCTACTAACAATCGTGATGATTTATGTAACAACCCATCAGATATAGCCGAAAACATACCATCTAAGTATTTTAAGACATTAAAGATGCCTTTAGGCAAGAACATACAAAATAAGCTTCAACTATTTGAATCAATCAAACAAAAAAATGAAGAGGTAGCAACAAAGCAAGAAAATATATGTTCACAAATAGCAGAACTTAATTGTACAGCTGGTGAAACACACCAAAGCAAATTAAATGGTGGTGTAATGAAAGAATTACACAAAATTAGATGTCAAAAAAGCTACACTCCTTTAACACCAATGCCAAAACTTCCAGATGCAAAGGAACTAAATCTAGAAAAATCTAATTCTATAAACAGCACTGATACTTTAAGTGCATCAAAACTTGACTTAACAGAAGAGATGAGTATACATCCACTATCTAATGGTCTAGAAGCATCTAATGGCAATAGTTTACCGACAAATTTGTTGCAATCTCTTAATGATTTTGAAGAAGCTTGTAATAAATTGGATTTTGTAGGTGTAATTGGTGCATCCTCATAAACTATTATATAGTTAACTGTATAGTATAGTATTAAGATAAGAATAAGGAAATTATTAATATTTTCCTTATTCTACCTGTATATAAGTACTTAATTCTTTGATTAGTTTTCCATCGACAGTAATAACATTTAATCCCATTTGCATTAAAACGTTCTGTATAAAAAAAAGTAAGAATTACGGACCGAAATAATTAGGTCTAAAATATAAAATTCAGATATTCTACCTCATACAAATTCAGTTTTCACACGAAGTACCTTTTTCGAAAAGTAACGCCTGCAGTGTTCGGCTTCAAGATTTTATCAGTTCTAGCAGTCCATAAGCTATATTGTCAAAGTTTGGCACAGCATTTTTTCAGATTTATGGTGACGTTGTCGCCCGGGCTCGGCCCGGTTGTTGATAGTTAACGCACCTCTGCTAGTGATATCATTCCAACGATAAAATTAAAGTACCAATTTCTATTTTCCAATTTAAAAGTAAAAAATGAAAGTAGGCTTGGCAGAAGCTTTCTGAGTTCTATTGCTACAGTTTTTAAGAAAAAAATGTGACATTTTCTCATTCGTGTATCGTTTATTATTTGAAAACAGTTGCAGCCCGTCTTCGATTCTACTCACCATGTTCAAGTTTTGTCTCCGTACCCTTTCATCAAGTAAGTCATTGTATTTTACTCTTGTCATTTCACACTTAATCTTTTTGTTCACCGGTTGATTTTGAATTGTTTAAAATTACCGAGTCAATGATATGTTTTCTTATTCTTGGTATATTTTCAAGCTCTCAGTCTTTTAAAGAATGTTATCCTTTTTCAGTTACCGAATTTTCATCGACGCGAGGAGTGGTCCAAAATTTCAATTCATGTATCGCTAATACTCGTTGTTACAGTATTTTCAACTGCACTTCGTCGCAATTCTTAACCAAAAATCTATTTCCCATGTGAGAACTTGTGACAACTCTATTTTCTTTCCCATAATGCCTTACTATGCCTGTTAATTTTTATTTTATTTTCAGTTCAAGTACCATCGTAACATGCTCAAGAGGCGTCAAGCGAGTTGTCGATGACGCTGCTGAAGAACATAGACTTCTACGATTTGATAAGCTTCGTGGAAAACGCACCTCTGTTGACATAGTACCGAAACAATTTTATAGACTTCACTGGTAAACCTCTAGTATTGAAGGCGAACTCAAGTTCGTTTTGAAACACTTTCGTTTTGATGTAATAACCAACCTGTTTCAGGGGAGCATGGATTCGAACAAAATGTGGTCGCGATAAAACAGTACACAAGAAAAGATCTGGTCGATTGAGGAGACTGAGACAGCATGTATTTTGTAATGCAAAGCAATGCACGTTATTGGATAAACTGACAGGCCCATATTTCAAACGCCGGCATTACTACGTTGATGATGAATATGAACCTTACCATTCAAGGGAAGAATATCTGTACACTCGTCGAAAACCTTTACCTCCAACTGAAAATATCAACGTTGATGGCGTATAGATCATATTAATTGAATTATTATACCGTTTCTCCCTTTTTGTAATAGAAATTAGAGTAAAAGTAATTTACGAATACGATCTAGAAATTTATTCATTCGAAAAATAACAAGATAAATAATAAAAATTCAGTAACATGAAATTGTAATCAGTCATTGAGAAGAGATCGAAAAATAGCACCACGACCTCGGCCAAATTCTTTACTAATTCTAAAAGGATCATCTTTAAATTGCTGTATCAAGTCTGGCATTTCGTTCCAGCTAGATCGAGAAGATGAATCTTCTCGCATTGAAGATGTTCCATCAGAATGGAGACCGACACTATTCTCAAGCAACGACTTCTTCTGCTCCAACATTTGCTTAATCCAAGCTCCACGACCAAAACCTTTCTTCTCAGGGGACTTCTCGCGGGCACTCTGAATAAGACCTCGAAACTTCGGCCCAGAGGTATTTTCAGTTGAGGTGATACGTGATGCATCACTTCTGTGTAACGAAAGACTACCTTTAATGCGACATTGGTAGCCAATATTCTCCGTCATCGAAACACTATCAAATTCGTCATCTGAGTCGCTGAAAATATTTAGTTGTCGATTCCGATTTTTCTTCGACACGGATTTCACATCTCCTGTAGATCAAAGTAGTCATGTATTCTCACATCTAACTTTGAACTACGTAAGCTATGAAATGAAAACTGAATGTGAATATGCGGTGTATCAGAAATATAGAAATGCTTACTTTTGGGGTAATGTTACAAGGAAATGGGTGCGAAAAAATAGAATAGCAATTCCCAAAATGTGAGTTGGTTAGAGCCATTGAAGAGCTTCGTGGAAGCCAAGAGAAATTCTAAATAAAATTCGCTATTTTTGATACTTAAGAGGCTGTTAATTTTATTAAATAGGTTAAATGAAGTAACTGAGGGATCGCCAGCTAAAATCTCGTCTAAAATAATGTAGTAACTTCAAATGTTGGGAAACCACTATATAAAACAATAAAAGTTTACCAAGAGTAAAGTGACTTGGCGCATCATACTCTGGCAGACTGGTTACTTGACCAACGTTGAAGTATAATGACTGGCAAGGACACTCGCTAATGTGACTTTCGTAGTCTTCAATTTCAATTAATTCTGAAGCGTTGTAAGGACATGGCTTTCGATTATCATCAGGATGTTCCTTTTGGCACTTGACAAAGTGATTGTGAAATCGTGAATACTTCATTCGATGCACTGGATCAAATGGGCAGGTTACCCAATCATTGGGACCCAGATTCATAACATTCATTTTTGGCTACAAGAAATAGAAAACATTTCAATATTACTACAAAATATTATATCGAGTTTGAAACCTCTGTTCAGACTCAGTTTACACCAATGTTGATCATTTAAAAAGTATAGTACTTACATAGTTGAAGAAAATCGTCGGAAAGATGAATTATGGTAAGAGTAAAGACATACAGCCAAACAGCTAATGAGAAGTTAAACTCTTAGAGATAGACGAATAAGTAATTCACTCCCTTCTATGCGTTGGGGTACAAATACAAAAGTGTAATAAACTTCGACCATATACATATTAGATAGACTGGCCCTGTACAATGCTTCCCATTGAAGCAGTGATAAATACGGAGTGTGATGTCACATTGTGGCAAGGAGTTTTTACCCAGGTTATACTGTTGTTATTTCCAGGTTTTTGAAGTTTATTTTAGCCAGATTGGTTTTTTTTTTTTTTTTTTTTTTTGAGAAATTGTACATAATCATTTCTTTTTTTTTTTTTTATTGAAAAATTCATTTCACAAGAAAAAAAAAACTTTATTTGATTTTTTTTTCTTCAAAAAACCTTATGGAATTTAACATGCATTTGCTACATTGTGATGTAATTTATGTGTTCTTCAATTTCCATTGCCATAGCCAGCTATCTAGGATATGGTCGAAGGTAATAAAGATATCTTCAACCATCACCATCATCATCATCATCATCATAATCATCAACAAATAGTCAAGGTCGTTCAACTAAAGTCTTACAGATACGAATCCAATAATACGCCATTTTGTATCCAATTGTTCATAAATCATAAAACTGAATTCATAGATATTTATATTAAATTTGAGAAGTTTTATGGTTTTAAATTTATTTATTCATTTTATAGATATTTTTCATTGTTTCATTTGAAATCGACATTTGCCCAAAAGACTGAAGGGTCAAAGAAACAGGCCCTTTATCATATTCAATTTTATGGGATCAAACTATGCAATTAAAGTCATCTAGTGCGATTGTAGGGGAACCATTGTTTGTAGAAAGATGAAATTTTGGTGAAATATTGATATATGTTTGCTAAAAATTCTGTGAATATTTTGCTGAAATAGTATCATTGGTTCTTGAGATAAAACTGATGTTCTGGAAGGGTTGTGTGAATTATGTTGGACACAGTCTATGTAACTCTCATAACCCCGTTATATATTTGATAACACTGATCATACATATGTACATTTATAATACTTTATATCTTTGTACACTGTTGTGAATAAGTAGGGACCTTCGTATACGTAATGGACTGGGCATACTGATAAAATTAACATTGGCTTATATGGAGACACCATGGAGTACATTTCATTCAAAAGTTCCTTTTTTCAGAATTTATCAAATATCAGACGTCAATTGATTAAATAATTTGGAGAGATTTGCATTGTTATTTTACAAAATGAAAGTGTTTTTAAAATTAAATAGCGTCATTTATTCCTTTTTAATATTTGTAGGTGAATTCTCTTTAATTTGTCGCTGAATCCTGATTAATTTAAGCACAACGAATAGAAGAGAATTCATAGGTGAATTCCCCTCGATTCATTGCTGAATCTTAATTAATTTAACGGCGACAAATCAAACAGAATTCACAGATGAATTCTCTTCGATTTAGAGAATTCATAGGTGAATTCTCTTCGATTCGTAGCTGAATCCTAATTAGTTTAACGGCGACTAATCAAAGAGAATTTGTAGATGAGATCTGTGAGAAGTACAGTTTGATAAAAGAAGGAACTTTTGAATGGAATATACATTTCATTTGGTTCCCTTCAACATTTTATCAGTATGCGCAGTTCATCTGGTATATGGTCGAAGGTGAGGACAACATCAAATTATTTATTTATTAAATGTTAATTTTGTACCAGAATTAAATTACAACATATTATCAAGAATTTGAGTAACAAAAATAGACATGCTAAACATTGATCAAGGCAAGAGTGTAGCTAACATTTATTTTATTGAAACAAATAAGGTATAAATTTCTGCAGCCATTCAAGGTCAGATTGTAGTTGTATGCATGAGCACACCACACTATCCTACAATATTGTTATTTATTTTGTGTTGTAATGGAAATCCCACCTTATCACCTTCTTCATCATCATCATCACCGCTCTATATATATATATATATATGTCATACTCTCTGCTCTATTCACAAATCGCTTCCCCTACTTTCGGACTAAGATAACGCTGTGCTTCGCCATTCTATATAATATTATATTTTACTTTGAAATTCTTTTTCAGTCTGCTAATAAATTCTATCATGAATACATCTCTCTTGTTCTTTTTCAGTTCTCGCGCACACAACCTCAAATCATGGTAGCCATCGCTGTGGTAGAACAGTAAGAGAGTTTAGTAAAAATTTTTATTATAAAAAATCAGACTTATTTTTGAAATTGATTCATTGTTGTGCATAAATTTTTGTTCTTTTTACACAAATAATACACGAAAAAGTGTCGTGCAATCGAGAAAGTTAAACACGACTTTTTAATTTTATAAAAATTTTTTGTAAGTTGAAAAATCAAATTAAACCAAATTGTTCCTGATCCAATAACAGCCGACCCTGGAAGTCAACAAACTACAATCCAGAAAGGACCACCAAACAATACAGCGAACCACCAGAGAAAATCTTCTGCTCCCGTCTTCGAAGACTGTGAAGAAATACGAACTATCAACGGATCGAATTGTATGAAATTATCGACGAAAGACTTTAATTGATTGTAGACATCGAACGAAGACTAGACACACACATTACGAACACATAAATAAAACTGAAAATATTCACTTTCACAAACTTTTATTTGCACATAAAAATGGTGGAGATGTTATTTCATCAATGTTTGATGAGCGAAAAGAGGCACACAAAATATAATATCACAGTTTGGTTTCAAACATAAAATCACATATTACAAACAGTATAAAAACAGTGTTACCACAACAAATGATATGTGAGAATAATAGGCTAAAGTATAATATAATTTGCTATCATTCTCAAATGCCTCCTCAAATTATAATTATATGATTTGTCAATATAAATAAATTACTAAAATAAATTGGTCATTAAACAAGAATGACAAAAGTCAACAATAACAAAATTACAACGTGAAAGAATTTTAACATATATGGTAAACGAATACAAAAAGTTACAACAATTTTAACATTTCACAAAACTTAATAAATTGAAGCCTCAGGCAGCCCTTTGTGAAAACGTCACCCAACTGTCGCAAAGTTGGTACGTACAAATATTTAAAGTCTAAATTTACATGATCGCATACAAAACAGTACTTTACATCTACGTGCTTAGACCTGCGAGTATTCCATTTACCAGAATGCAGGAGTGCCAAACAACTCTGATTATCCTCATAAATCATGGCCTTGTCATTTATTTGAATGCAAAAATTGTTGGGATACGATTCACTCACTCCCTCACAAGCACATAACCTAATATTGACTAACACTGTATGTAACATGTTTATTACATTTATTTGTTTCACATGTGGCGACACTGATCACCAATACAATATTCTTCCCGCCACTGCTCGACGGAGAATGTTCTCCGCTCGTCAGTCGTTGTACTAACTTCGTCAATAAATTGTTTTTCTAAGATGTAAGTTTGTTCTTATCTTTTCCGTGTGAAGTGATCAGAACTCACCTCAATATTTTAGGCTGAGCTGCGGATCGGAAAAATAAGTGCGGTAATTAAAATGTGGTGATTGTGTAATTAATTAAAAGTTAAAAGTTCGTGTTTCATGCAAAGTGAAAAGGCTTAGCGCCGTGTGATACCTCCACGCAAAGTGGTAGGAAAAGTGTAAAATTTGTGAATGCAAAGTTCATTTCAGTGATTAAAGTAACTATCCTGAAAAAGTTAAAAGTTTTAATTTGAGTAAATAGAAAATAAAAGTGAAAATTAATGAAAACAACGGTAAATTCTTGGGCACCTGTTAAAACGTCGAAATCGAGAATTTGAAGAAAGCAGATCAGGTATGAAAGGATCTTGTGGTTTGGGAAACCAGTTCATAGAATCAAAAACGGTTGGCAATTGTTTGTGCTGTGTTCTGGAGAATAAATCGAAGTGAAAAAAAATCAAAAATCTGAAAGCTGTGAAGTAAAATCATCGAAGTTTGGTGTCAACTGGGCATGAAAGCAGCAGGAAAACATCAAAAAAACTACGAAAGTGAACGAAGAAATTTAAGATAAGTAAAAAGTTTAGATTAATTGATTGATAATTCGTGTGATTTTGCTCAAAATTGATTAAAAAAATTAAAATTTCAGTAACTTAAAATTAAAATTTGGTATATTTTCATGTATATTCTCAACCAAATTTCAAGTAAAGTCGAAACTTGAAAGGTGGATTCAATATCCTTTCAAACTTTATCTTGTTGGTCGAGAATTGCAGAAAAAGGAAATCTTTGTTGGATGAGCTTCATTGAATCCAACAAAAGAAAACCTATATTTATGATCATTAACATTGGTGACAAATTTTTTCCTGTTCACATACAATAAAAGATCCATTCAATTGATGAAAGTTAATAGATTATTTCCTTTTCAGCAGTAATCTCTTTCATACTTTTGTTGAATAATTTTTGCATTGAATATTAATTTATGTTTCAACGTATTTAGCAGAATTAATCTCGTTCTGAAACAAGAATTAAAGCTTTAACCAATTCGATTTTGAACATTTTTGGGGATAAAGTCCGAGTAAACCGATCGCTCAAGAAACAGAAACAACGGCGGAGAGATCACCTCATCGTCAGTAACATATATTTAGTGAGATTTATCTTAAAATATTAATTAATTATTGAATGTCATATTACAATTTATTTAATTTGCATTCCCTATCGAGCAGTTGAGACCGTGTTGTGCATTATCGTGTGGTTGAGACCGTGTTACCCTCTAGATTTAAGTTCTCGTGTTTCTGAGGTAGGATTTAAATTCCCAAATACCCCAAATTTAATAATAAAATGTCACGATTTGATACAAAAAAGGTATTTGATGGAAGGAATTATGATGCCTGGTGGACCACGATGGTCTCAACACTCTATGCAGAGGAATTGTATCCAATTATGCACGATGTTGAGACCGAAGTGCTATTTTTGGGACTTGAGTTGAACAATTTTTTAAACCCTGACCCTGGAAAGGCTAGTTGAGCTAGTCGAATGGCATATTTCCGCAATCAGGAAAAGGGAAAGGCTCTAATCTATCAGGGACTTAACAACGAATTAATTGAAAGAGTTAGAGACCTAAAAACAATAAATCAAATATTAAAAGTCTTAGATGAAAGGTACAGAAGCTGCACGCAAGTCACATATATTAATGCTAAACAGGCCTTTCAAAGATTAAAATTTAACAGTGATGGGAATATGAGAAGCTATTTCGATGTATTCTCAAGATCAGCTCAAAAAATAAGGGACTGTGGTAAACCTTTGGACAAACAGGAAGAAATAGAACAACTTCTAATATCATTGAACATAGACTATGACATGACAAGGCTGGAGTTTAATACTTTAAGTCAGGATCAGAAAACAATTAAAACACTCCACGCCATGTTGATCGAAAGGTCAGATAGGTTGTATGACGAGAAAAAGTCAAAATATAATAATAACAAATTTCGTAATTTCAACCACAATAATAAAAATCAAAGATTCCAATATGGAGGAAATTACAATAGATATAATAACACTAATAGAAACCAAAATCACAGTCAAAATGTAGATCAGGGGAAAATGACATATAATAATAATCAACAATCAGAAATGTCTCAGAATAATAATAATAATTATGAAAATAAAAAATATAATAATAATCAAAATCAAAATACTTTGCCAAGTTTGAATATTTTAGTATGTTTTAAGTGTCTTGGCAAAGGGCACATAGCCACAGTTTGTCCGTCAAATAAAGAGGGTACAAAACCTCAAGATAAACTAGATGGTCCTGCCAAAAACACAAGATACGGACGAAACCACAATCATAATAATAATAATAATAAAAATAAAAAGGAAAATGACGTTCAATGGTCCATGATGATCAGATATAGGAATCATGACCCGAGAATAAACACAAATAATAATAAATTGATAAACTTAATTACATCTACAGACACAAAAAAAGAGTCAGACTCAAATTATGTCCCCCTCAATAAAAGAATTATGTTAGATGGTGGAGCTGTTGCTCACGTAATTTCAGATTCATCAAAATTATCTAACCCAATAATGTTAAAAAAGCCTATCGAACTAGAATGTGCCATTCAGGACACACTAATTATTGCCACACACATAGGTACTATGTTTATCAGAGTGGAAAATTCAGAGAGAAACCAAACAGTAATAAGACTAAAAAACGTACATTATGTACCATCCCTAAACGTAGATCTAATGTCAGGGATTAAAATAACAGAAAATAGGGCGCTTGGCATAGATCAAAATTTCTCTGCAGCGCACATATACGTCCGAGGCACGGACGAAGTCATCTTTTCAGCCCCAAAAATAAGAGGCGTATAGATGGTGAAGTACGAAATTGTACCGGAGTCCGCCGTTAATATTATAGAAAATGAAGACGAATTAAATAAAATATGTCCTTATAATAACGAATCAAATAAATTGGCATATATGCCTAATATAAATTCCCAAGATGAGTGGATGGAATATGAAGTAGAAGAAGAAATTATAGAGGAAAGTCAGGAGGAGAATGGAGAGAATGGAGAGAACATTAATAATAAAACACAAGAAAACACAATTAATAATAACAAAGATAGTAATATTATAATAAACCCTAATGACGAACATTATAATAATAATGCACAAGAAAATGAAATGAATGAAGGTGGAAGTGAAATGAATGAGGATGTAGATATAAATACTAATAATAATATAATAAATAATAATGATATAATAAATGACAATCAAGAAGCTAACGAGAGTATAGAAACATCTAAAATAGACAAAAAAATGATATGGCATAGGAGATTAGGACACTTATCAGGAAAAAATTTAAAGTACCTGACAAAGGTCTCAAGAGGTATTCCAAATGGAATTACTTTTCATGATGACGAGTTCAGTCTGTGTGAGGTATGTGTGAAAGCTAACTCTAGAAGATTAGGGCACAATGGAACTCTCACACGACCTGAGAGGAAACTCGAGCTCGTTTCATCAGATATATTAGGCCCCTTCTCACCAGGCATATATGGTGAAAAGTATGTTTTGATTTTCGTGGATCATGCCACAAAGTACACTTTTATCTCCACTATTGAGAAAAAATCAATGGTTTTCGAGGAATTTAAAAAATTATACATGAAACTAAAGTCAAAATTCCCGGATCACCCTATAGTTACTTTAAGATGTGACAATGCTAGGGAATATCTTGACTCAAATATGAAGACATTTTGTGAGGACAATGGCGTAAACCTCGAGCCAGTCGTTCCGTATTCACCAGAGTTGAATGCGATGGCCGAAAGGCAGAATCAAACGATTATGGCAAGGACAAGGGCTATGTTGTTTGACTTCGATTTGGACTTCAGTTTTTGGTCATTGGCTGTTCTGACGGCTGTTTATGTTATAAACAGGAGCCCAACTAGGGCCAATAAAGATAATAAGACCTCCTTTGAGATGTTTTATGGCATAAAGCTGGACTTATCTAACATGAGAGTTTTTGGGTCTCTTGCCCACAGGCACATTCCCATAGAGGTCCGTCAACAACAAGCCACTAAAAATAAAAGAAAAAGAGCCTACAGTGAACACCCAAAATTAACCCAAAGATCCGACAAAGGAATTTTTGTAGGGTATACCAACAGTGGGTACTGTATAAGGGACTCATTAATGGACAAATCGCATGTCACTTGCGATGTCAGATTTGATGAAACGAGAAACATAAAACAAATAAATAATATAAATAATAATAACGAAAATACACAAGATAATAATAATATAATAGAGACTCCTGTAATTTTAAACTTATTTAAATCCAGATATAAAAATTATATTGAGGACCACATCCCTCAAAAATGGGAGGATGTCGAAAACAATCCCTTTAAGGAAGAATGGCAACAAGCCATTACAGATGAGCTGAATTCATTATCTGATATGGGTGTGTGGGAAGTCGTCCCAAAGGAGAGAAATGTGAGGTTGGTAGATACAAAGTGGTGTTTCACCACAAAACCCGACAACCAAGGCACTTATATACCGAAAGCGAGATTTGTTGCGAGAGGTTTTAAAGATCTCACTCACTATTCTCTAACTGAAACATATGCCCTGGTAATCCAATACTGGTTAATCAGATGGATACTGTCAATTACCAATAAATATGGTTTAAACATAACACAATTCGATATAAAAACTGCCTTTCTTGACTCACAAATAAAATATCCTATATTCATATCAAAACCCTAAGGGATGCCAACTAGGCAAAAATAATTGCCTGAGACTCATAAAGTCAATATATGGACTTAAAACATCTTCCAAAAGTTGGTACGACTTGTTGAATTCAACAATAATACAAGCTGGATTCATCCAATCAAAGATAGATAGATGTTTATACGTCAAACAGGATAATATTGGTGCAATGGCACTTCTGATAGTCTATGTGGATGACATGTTATTGGCTAGCAACCATAACGAGTGGACACAAGACTTAATAAATACTTTTATTAAAAACTTCACACTAAAAATAGAAAATAATCCCACCTTTTTTGTTGGATTTGAAATAAGTCGTGATATCCCAAGAAAACAAATAATACTTACACAGAATAGATATATTGATAAGATTCTCCGGAAATTTGGAATGACCAAATGCAATCCATCTTCCACACCCATGGAGACTGGGCTTAAAATAAATAAACCAACAAATGGAATTGACGATACCAAATATAGGGCTATGATTGGGAATCTGCTATATGTGGCAAGACTGACCCGCCCGGATATTGCTTTTGCCGTCAACTACTTATCCCGTTTTCAGGCATCCTCCAACAATGAAATAAAAAATTATGTTCGTTGGATTATTAGATACCTCAAAACTACAAGAGACTTCTCTCTGTCTTCCACTCCGACCAAACTCACATTAAAGCTTTTGTCGATGCGTCGTATGCACCCGACGTAGACGATTCACCCATTGATATAAATAACTTGGAGAAAGGGTGCTCCACAACTGGTTTCATGATTTTTGTAAACGGAGACTTGTTAAATTGGGCCATTCACCTGCAACACACAGTTGCAACTTTGTCAACTGCAGCCGAGTTAATTGCATTGAATGATGCACTTGACCACATATATGTGATCTTAGGAAAGCATTTTCTCTGTAACTGACCCAGTGCAGGTGTATGAGGACAATATACCTGCGTCCTGCATTGCATCTGGGGGAGGACAGAAACGATCCAGGTCCCTAGCGATCAAATGCTACGCACTGTTGGAAGCATTCCAACAAAAATTGATAAATTTCAATGATATTAGGTCACCTGATCAAGTTGCTGATATATTAACTAAAGCACTCGATTGGAAAACCTTTCAAAATATCGTTACGAGAATCCTCCGAGCAAGTCAACTTTTTGGCCAATATTCTTAATTGACATAACCCTCAAAATTTTTGATATTTGGTTTTGGACTGCGGATGGGCGCCGGTCTTTTAGCACCTATCGTAAACTGAGTGGTCCATATTTTGTTTCACAATACACATCACAACATTCAATAGATTCCCTGTTGCTGCTCTGCCTCTCTTACTGGCATCAGCATCCCCTAAAAAATTCAATTGATTCCAATAATAATATATTTATCTAAACACCACACAATTAATTATAAGGACATACACAATAATGTTTTCTTCCACAGCTGACAATGAGGAGATATTGATCTCTCCGACCTTTCATTTTTTATATATAATAATTTAAAATCACACAATATTTATAAGACGTGACACTATAACAGAAGGTTAAATGTATACCTCATGTTAATAATTACACAATATATAAGACAAAACAATTAATTTATAAATTCATACACATTTTAATTGTACATCATGATACTTGTCAACGACTTATTTAATTTTTTACCATTTTTTATAGCAATTTTTTATATGATATTTATACTTAACAATTTTGACTGCTATTGCTTATTTATTTTTTTAATACATACACTGTGTGACACATTTTTTTACTTATATGTTCGTTCGTCCGTTTTGAATTGCCGGGGGGTGTTGGGATACAATTCCCTCACTCCCTCACAAACACATAACCTAATATTGACTAACACTGTATGTAACATGTTTATTACATTTATTCGTTTCACATGTGGCGACACTGATCGCCAATACAATATTTTTCTGCCACTGCTCGACGGAGAATGTTCTCCGCTCGTCAGTCGTTGTACTAACGTCGTCAATAAATCGTTTTTCTAAGATGGAAGTTCGTCCTTATCTTTTCCGTGTGAAGTGATCAGAACTCACCTCAATAAAAATCATTTAACAGATATTTGAACCAAATCGATTCAGTAGTGACATCGCATATGGCAATCAGCTCACTCTCAGTGCTAGACAACGCTACAGTCGACTGCTTTTTGCTGGACCAGGACACCAGTGATCCATAGACAAAGACACAATATCCAGAGATAGACCTTCTTGTGGTTACACAGTTGCCCCAATCGGCATCTGAATATGTTTCGAAAATATTATTATTGTTATTGTGTTCAATTTTAAATGTTAATTTCTTGTTTTTTGTGGTTACTAAATATTTAAGAACCCTGAGTAAATACCTAAAATGTTCGTCAGTAGCATAACTGGAGAATTGGCTGAAGTACGATATTGCAAAGCAAATATCGGGCTGTGATCCTAGCATTAGGTACATTAGACATCCCACGAGCTGTTGGTAGTAATTGTTTAATACCTTATCACACGCATTGAGATCCCTGTCCAATTGGAGTTTAGGGTCAATGGGCGTGTAGGTAAGTACACAATTTTCAACACCAAAACGTTTCGCAACAGTCTTAATGAGATTTCTCTGCTCAATCTCTAGAATGCTTTCGTCACAATTGTGATTAATATTTAGTCCTAGATATTTATTAATTTTTCCCAGGTCTTTGCATTTAAATCTTTTATTAATTTCCTTTTTTTTAAATGTGATTAGTGTTTCATTATTAGAACTGATTATGACATCATCAACGTATGTGAGTAAATATGCTATAGAATTATGATTTTTATTTGTGAATATGTATAAGCAGTCATCAGCCCTACTCTGCACAAAGCCAAGAGAGACAAGGAATTTGTTGAACAGCTTGTTCCATACCTTGGGCAACTGCTTCAGACCATAAATTGACCTATTCAATTTTAGTACATTATTGTGTTTATTAATTTGTGTTTCATACCTTCTGGTATCTCAAGATATACATCTTCAGACAGAATACCATTCAGAAAGGCACTACATATGTCTATTTGTTCAACATCAAATTTTAATTTATTACTAATCGCCAATGGTGTTCTGACAGTCGAAAGTTTCGCCACTGGCGCATAAACTTCATCAAAGTTGAAGCCTTTCTTCTGCGGACACCCTCTGGCAACTAGTCTGGCCTTATACAGGACTTTATTATTATTATCATATTTTTTTATTAAATATCCAGCGACATGTGATGGTGCCCTTTGGACGTTTGGTCACCTGCCAAGTCTGATTGGAATCCAGAGCTTTAATTTCATCTGAAATAGCTTCTTTCCACATCACACTGTCAGGTGCAGCTATCGCCTCCTCAAACGTCAAAGGGATGCCATCCTCAGCAACATATATATATATATAGTTAGCAGTACCATCACGATTGGTCGCCTCCTGTGGTAAACAATCCAGATTCAAATCCCCATCTACTTCTATATTCTCTAAGTTAGACTCTGTAACTTCTTTAAAAATATCATCATCTTTTGTGTATTTATTATTATTATTATTTCCTATTTTATTTTTGAAAAACTCAACATACCGTGACAGACGCACTTCCCTTGTATTTGTGTCTAATAATTTATATCCACATGGAGAGTACCCTACCATGACCAATTTCTCACTTTTATTTTTAAATTTATTAGAATCGTGTTTGAATGACAACATATATGCGTCGCATCCAAACGTTTTTAATTTTGTATAGTCGTATTTTTCATTAAACCACCTCTCGAAAGGTACAAAGTCCTTATTTGTTGGACATCTATTCACTATATAGGCAGAGCACAATACGGCTTCTGACCAATAGATCTTGTCAAGACAACTCTCGAATAACATTGTTCTTGCCCTCTCACAAAGTATCTTGTTCATCCTCTCAGCCTTCCCATTCTGCTGGGGACAGCCACCAACTGTAGGTTCAAAAACTATTCCCTTCTCAGCACAATATGACTGGAAGGTAGTGTTTGTGTATTCCATGCCACGATCACAGCGGGGTCTTTTCACATTATATCCAAATTTGTTTGAGACTATCTCGTGATATTCCCTAAATTTTGTAAACGCTTCCGTTTTACTCGTCAGGAGGTACACACAACAAAAATTGGAGTAATCATCTATAAACGTCATAAAATATTTTGCTCCTTTATATGAAGGAGGATTTATCGGACCACAGAGATCAGTATGCACCAATTCCAGAGGCTTTTTAGTTTTTCTATCATGTCTCAGGAACGGTTTTCGTCTTTGTTTCCCCATAACACAGGGCTCGCACAACAATCTGCAGTTGGAATCAACTTTTGGTATTAAACCTCTATTTGACAACAACTTAACATCATTAATATTCAAATGAGCAAGACGTCTGTGCTACACAGTCAGTGGACTAGAGTCATCCTCGAACATCAGATTGCACGATTGATTTTGTATTTTCAAAAAATCAATTGTGTACAAATCTGAGTCCACGCTAATCCCAGTTGTTACAATTTTATCACTGCAGCGTTGGATGATCTCAACTGATTCCTCTCTGAAAAGAGTATCAAAACCCGACTTGCTCATCCGTTTTAATGAAAGCAGATTTTGTGGTAGCTCCTGTGCATGCCTTACATTTTAATTCGATTACAGTTCCATTTAAACCTTTTAATTTTACCGTACCAACAGACGTGACGGAAAGCAAGACTCCCTTTTTTGCTACACAAATATTATGAGGTTTAATTAACTCAAAGTATTCACTGAACAGGTTAATATCATTAATAATATGAATTGTGCATCCACTATCGACAACAAATGTGGTTCGAAGGATTAAATTTTAATATTTATTATTATCAAAGTCATATTTTATTATTATTATTATTATTATTATTAACTGTGAAACTAAAGCCCACTTCAGAGCATTCGTCATTGACATTATTATTTTCATTGCACATCTGTGCAGAATTTCTATTACTATTATTACCACGATCATCAGTTCGATTAACATTATTATTATTGTGATATTCGTGATTACTATGTCGATTTTTGACGAAACAATTTCGAGCTATATGCCCAATTTTGTTGCAGTAACGACATTTGACATTTGAATGACCACTATCATTACCACAATTACAACCATTTCCATTAAAATTATTATTTTGTGAACCTAAATTGTGATTATTATTATTAAAATTTTGACCTTCAATATTAGAAGAAGAATTGTGATAATTATTATTATTATTATTATTACTGTAAGATCTTCCTCGATTAAAACCACGATTATTATTACGATTTTGCAACCGACCACAATTAAAACGATTATTAAAATTACCAGAATTACGACCGACATTGTTATAGTTACCAAAAAACAGATTCTCCTCACCAGCAACAGGTACTGATGAAGGTTTTAGAGAAACAGAACTTTGAGAATTACCTCTAGCTGTTGACTTGCTATCCAAGGATAGTTCACGCTGGAAGTTGTTCAACTTCATGAACACACTGGCCCAGGTGACGACTTCTGCATCCTCTAGAACAACTTTTATCGGACAAAATTCAGCGGGCAGCAATCTCAGCAACAGCAGGATAAACTGCTTCGTGGTTGTCAGGTCTCCCAATTCGGTCAAGCGACGACATCGAGCGTGAAAATCAAGTAGATACTTCTGCAAATCATCACCAAAAACATACCGTTTAGCATACAAATCCCCCTGTAAATCCATCAGTGTCTGGTCATTGCCATTATCAATCAAATCAATCAGCACTTGAAACATTTCTTTTGCCGTCGTGTATGTTTGGATCATCTCCAGGTATTTGTCAGTCACATTATTTGCGATCAGGAACATCACCTTAGCATTTTCCTTCGACCAAGCATCTCGCCTATTACGAACAGTTGGTAAAGAATCAGTTATTAAATTACCCAACAAATCCTTTGCCAACAGCAGCTCCATCCGGAACTTCCATGTTCTGCCATTTCGCCCATTAAACGGCTCGATACAATTCAGCTTCTTGACATCCATTTCGATGACAGGTAACGACGATCAGTTGCACAGCAAACAGCCAATTTCAGCAACTATCAGATGCGCCAACCAACGATTCAACTCGATCGAAATTGCAGGAACGACGAGAAGCGAACATATTAAACAATGAAAAATAAATTAGCAGACATGGTTACTACTTGGAAGAAGTGATCAGGATTCAACAGCACAACATTGACAACTTAGAACAATAGCGACCACGTTGACATCCAGGTAACTGGACCCATAACCTGTGAAGAAATACGAACTATCAACGGATCGACTTGTATAAAATTATCGACGAAAGACTTTAATCGATTGTAGACATCGAACGAAGACTAGACACACACATTACAAACACATAAATAAAACAGAAAATATTCACTTTCACAAACTTTTATTTGCACATAAAAATGTTGGAGATGTTATTTCATCAACGTTTGATGAGCGAAAAGAGGCACACAAAATATAATATCACAGTTTGGTTTTGATGTGAGGTATGCAGAACGAGGATCGAAAGAACTTGAGACTTTTGACTTTTATGACGTTTATTTCGCAACTAAAATATATTTGACAAACGAAAAAGTAAATGGTGAAGCAACAGTGATATACGATCGAAAGTAGTAGGGGAAACACTTCGTGACTAGACTGTACATATGACATATATATATATAGAATGATGTGATGATGATGATGAAGAATGAGATGAGGTGGGATTTCGTATCAACACCCCCCTGAAATTTTACCGAATAATTTCTTCATCGTGTTCCCTGAAAATGAATTAATCATTATTATTTAAAAAAAAATATTAAATATATATATAAACAAAAAATACAAGTACAAAAATATATGCATAATAAAAAAAATTTCGAAAAATATTGACATTGTATGATTATTATTGATGGTAACTTGAGTTTCTAAAAAAAATTTATTGCGCTGTGCTTCAAAATAAATTTGGTAAAAACAAATTAGTATAAAATAAATAAATAAATAAATATGTATAAAAATATGGTAACATGCATAATTATTAAAATATTTCGAGTAATATATAAGTTTTCGCTCGTATAATTCGAGTCGAAAGGAAAAAGAAATTTAAAAAAAATATTCACGAACATATTATACGAATGAATAGAAATAAAAGAAGGCGAGAGAAAAAATATGACAAAAGGTTTTTCCATTTGTGAGTTCAATGAATTCGAGCGTACGTTGCGTATTTTATCTTAAAAATAAACATGAAAAAGATTGCAGAATAATATTTGTTGCATCGTATACTATCTTTCGTACGTTGTATTGTATTTGAAGTGGCGTCTAATATGTTCTGAGATAAGGCAACATTTTCGATTTATCTTTATTTGCGGTCATGTAATAGGTTTTAATCTCTTATTGTATTTATTGTTGGACAGTTTCCTTTCATATATTCGTATGGGAATATTTCGTGTATTTTTCTCACGCTTGTTGGAAAGTGTATAGGGTTTTTATTATATGATTTGTAGGGTTTTTACTTGCTCGATTTTCCAAATTTTTTCTTTGTTATAATATTCGAGATGTCGAGCATTTATCTGTTACAAGTATTTTCTGGTAAATGGTCTTATTAAGTATTATTTTTTGACAATGATTGAAGGTTAATTTTTCAGCAAATATTTTCGTGTTATGACTTATTTTCGAACATTTTACGACTTGTACTTGGAATAGAACGAAATAATTTTTGGACATGTATTAATTTTGACTTGAATTTCTTATTATGTGTATATATTCGTTTCGTTTAATATTTTCACAATTATGTTTTCAAATTTTGATCGATCTAATGATTTTGTTAGGATATCCGCTAATTGATTCTCAGATGTGACTGTTCTAAAAAATATTATTTTTTCCTCAAAGGCTTCCAAAATGGAGTAGCACTTGATCATTAGGGCTCTCGACTTTCTTTGACTTCCCCCGGAACATATTTTCTGTGTTGAAATGTTGTCTTCCATAATATCCACTATTAATTTTTCCCCAAAAATTTCGAAATTTATATACTGCATCACTTTTATAGTATCAAGGGTGTCAAAAACTGCAATTATTTCAGCCGCGGTACTTGATGAGGCGTGAATAGTCTGTTTGCAGCAATTCCACTCCACCAAGTCTCCATAGGCAAATAGCATAAATCCAGTTATTGACTTCCCTTTATCCAGATTGTGTAATTCTATATTTTTATCGTCAACTTGGGGTGCGTAAGATGCATCAATATATGCCTGTATTCCATCCCCCTTTGATGTAAATTTGAGATTATAATTTTTAGTTGTATTGACGTATCTGAATATCCTTTTTACATAATTTTTTAAAGTATCGTTTGAACTGTTCTGAAAATGGGAAAAGAAATTTACTGGGAATAATATGTCCGGTCTTGTAAGTCTTGCCAAATAAAGTAGTCCCCCTATCATCGATCTATACTCCGTGTCATCTCTGCCATTTTGTATTTTGTCAATTTTTAACCCCGTTTCCATGGGTGTATTTGTATTTTTGAGTTCAGAGATTCCAAATTTTTTGATCATTTTTTCTATGTTTATATTGCGAAATTATTATTGTGTTATTTTCAATGTCTCTCATTATTTCTAGGCCCACAAAAAATTTTTGATTATTTGTTATCGTAATGGTAAAGTCTTTTTGCAATTCTTCATTTATTCTCGTAATGGCCGATTGTGAATTTGATGCTATTAATATATCGTCTACATAGCTTAGGAAATATGTTTTTTCTTCATTATTTTTCATTATGTAGAAGCATCTGTCGCTTTTAGTTTTTTCGAATCCCATTTCTTTTACTTTAATGTCCAATAAGTCATACCACGATTTGCTAGAAGTTTTTAGGCTGTAAATTGATTTTTGAAGTTCTAGTACTTGATTTTTATTTATATTAATACCTTCTGGCCTTTTAATAAAAATGGGATTTATAATGGGTGAATTTAGGTAGGCAGTTTTTACGTCGTATTGAATCATTATTAATTTTTCCTTATTTACGATTGATAATAATAGCCTTATAGTTCCTATGGATGCTACAGGTCCATGTGTTTCTGCAATGCCATATTCTGTCCGATCCTTAAAGCCACGTGCCACAAGTCTGGCTTTAGGTTTTGGGTTCCCAAATTCGTCAAATTTTATAGTAAAGATCCACCTTGTATCTATTAATTTTTGGCGATCATAATCTACCACTTTCCACACTTTCAAATCATCGAGAGAACCAAATTCGTCATTAATGGCCTTTATCCATTCTTCTCTAAAAGGGTTAGTTTCAATTTCTGAGAATGTTTTTGGTATATTATCTTCTATGTAGGCTTTATTGTACTTCACTCTGACATTCATAACTACAGGATTTATTATTCCCAAATCATAATCATAATCTGCCGATTTTATTGTTAGAGGTTTTTTGTTAATTAAGAGTGATTTTATATTCTGACTTTCATCTACTTTAACGTCACATGATATATGTGATTTTGAATTATATGGATCTCCCAGACAATACCCTGTGTTTGTGTAGCCCATCAATATGTTCTTTTCTGCCCTGTGCGCCAATTTTGGGTCGATTTTGTCTTTTGATTTAGATTTTGCCTTTGTGGCATTTTGTTTCCGTACTTCTATGGGTATATGTCTGTACGTGAGTGCACCGAATACCTTTAGGTTTTTTAGGTTTGGTTTTCTTCCGTAAAATAATTCATATGGTGTTTTGAACCCTATTCACCCCTGTAGTTGAAAGTTTGATTATAAAGGTATGTCGAGCATAGTACAGCCTCGGACCAATATCTGTTATTCATCTTAGCATGTAACAGCATTGTGCGAGCTTTCTCAACCAATGTTCTGTTAAAATGCTCTGCATGGCCATTCATTTGCGGACAAAACAGTACGATGTTACCAATAACAATGCCAAGTAACTTGCATTGCGTCTTAAGTCTCACATTCATGTATTCAGTTCCGTTATCGCAACGAATTTCATTTATACCTCGACCAAAGAAGTTTTTAACTCTGGCTTCATAATTGAGAAAATATTCATAAACCTGGTCTTTGCTTTCCAGTAAATAAACTGTAGCAAAAGCTGTAAAATCATCAATAAATGTTAGTATATATCGTTTATTATTATAACTGGTAGTCTGCATGGGTCCACATAGATCAGAGTGAATCAATTCAAGTGGACAAGAGGTTTTGTTTGCAGATGGATTGTGAGGCAATTTACACGGTTTGCCTTCAACACACGACTTACAAAATTCTACGTTATTATAATTAAAATCTTTTATGAAACGGGCCTTGAACATTTTCTTCATTATTGTAAAATTAGGATGCCCCAACCAAGCATGCCAAAGGTTTACATCGCCATCAGATTCTGTGTTATATGATTTAGAAAAATCCTTTAAAAAGAAACGAATATTATATAATTCATGATTTGGCGACTTACTATAATTTATGAGCTCACCAGTAGATTCCTGAACAAGTTTTGCATTTCCTTGAGTATCAAAGTAGACGTTAATCCCTGCCTGTGTGAGCTTACAAATTGATAAAAGGTTGGTAGGGAATTCTTCTGAATAAAAAACATTATTAATTGTGCATTTCACACCCGTTTTGGACCAACACAAAATAGTACCCACCTTTGTGGCATACACATACATATTACGTTTATAAATTTTAATTTGAATAGGATTTTTTAAGGTAATACTTTTAATGAACAATCCATCGTCATTTACGTTATGGTTGGTGGCACCAGAGTCCAGTTTGAATAACACTTCTGCACTGGAATTCGAATTATCTGACGAACCCATGGAACACATGAACGTGGAACACTTTTCATTAGATCCTGGTCTATGATTGAATGACAGACCTGCATTACTACCAGTTGAATTCTCTGACAAATTAGTATCTCTATTATTATAATTATTATTACGGGAATTTTTAGCAAAGTGACCAAAACAATTACAATTATGACATTTAACTTGGGAACGTTCATTACCAGAATAATTTGCCTTCAATCGGCAGTCACAACGAAGGTGACCTGGTTTCCCAAGTTAAAACATTTAATATTACAATCAGACACATAATTATTACTATGACTAGATTGTACATTACCATTAGGTTGACTATTTTCTCGATTACCATTACCAAGACCATTATTATTATTATTTCGACGACCATGACCATTTGAGCGATGACCATTACCATTATACTGACGATGACCACCATTATGTTGATGACAGTTTCCATTTGGACCACCAGCTACCATTGCTGACTGTGATTTAATAGGTTTTGAAGTTGTAGATGAACCTTTCTGCTTAGTATATTCATTCAGCAATTTCATCTTGACTGTTTCGAGATCCTGCTCAAATTTGTTCTCCAGGATTGCAACTACTGTCCCATATGACGCTGGAAGTGACATCAGTAGATGTTCAACAACATCTTGCAGTTCAAGGTGGATGTTTGTAGTCTTCATCTTCACAGTTAATTCTTCAACATGACGTAGATATTCTTCTATGTTACCGCCCTCCTTGAGTCGCAAGTTGGCCCATTCATGTTTTAACATAATTCTACTAGCAGTACCTGATTTTAAGTAAACTTGATCCAGCTTCTCTATGATTTTGTAAGGTTCCGTGACATCTTGGGCATATGTTAAATGTGAATCAATGAGAAAACAAACGATTAGGGAACAACAATTATCTGCTTTCTTCCGATAATCACGTCCAACATCAGCTGCCTTTGCTCGATCTAGCAAATCAGCTAATCCTTCGCCCCTGATTGTCATAAATAATCTGAATCTCCATCCATCATAGTTCGATCCATTGAATTTTCCAAGACTATTACTTCGTTCGAGCACATCGAGTTTGGAATAAAACGGCGTTTCACAGGGCATAATTACTTGAACGGAGGTACTTAATAGCGAAAAAAAAAATGAATGGAGGATCATGTGTGAGAACAATGAAAACGTATTCAAGCACGAACTTGATGTTGAACGAATCACTAGGTGCAAAAATGCAAGTATAAAAATGAATTAAAACTTAAAACGAACGATAAAAACGAACTTACATCGCAGTGGCAAGCTGCCTGGGCCCATAACCTATTAATATTTTAAATGACTAGAGTGAATATTAGGGAATAAAACACGAACAACTGTTGACTAGTTTATTGAGAACCGCCATGATCAACGTTTTTCAAAGGACAAATCATCATATCATATCAACAATAATATCTTAGCAATTGAGGTGTACATCGAATGATGACAAACATCGATTATCAAATTATCGATTAATATATTACATACAGGGATGGGCGAGATCTTTAAACAAAATAATGACATCAGAATATCAGTTGATAATACATTACGTGAGCGCAGGTTTGCCACAACAGAAGTTTACATTAACACTATATTAGTGCATAGGCCATCTACTGGGATAAATTTTCCCAACTCGATTATGTGACGCTTTTTTTTATCAGAGTGAACTAACTTGTCTTTCTATACATCTTTGGGCTAAACATTTATGAAAAGCATTGAAAACAGGGATTGAAAAATAGAAATGAAATCCAAATTTTTTAGAGAAAAAATCTTTTTTTTTTTTGCACTGGAAACCAAAATAAATTGAAACACAAAAATTCTAAAATGGAAACCAAAGTGGAAACAATTAATCAATTAGTTTCAAGACCAAAAAAGGAAGCATAATGAGAACCAAATGTTGAATTGTTTCCATTTCCATTTATACTTTCTTTATTTACAATTTACAGGTGGAAATTTTTAGATTAATATTTTTTAGTTCCCAAAATTAAAAATTTTCTCTAAGCTAATTCTGAAAAATTTTTTAAAGTTATAAAAAAGCTGAAAGCCAAAAGCAAAAAGCTTTATGTGAAAAAAGCTGAAGGCTGAAAGTAATAGCTTTATATTCAAGGTTGAAAGCTAAAAGCCAAAAGTGATAGCTTTTTCAATTGGCTTTCAAACTCCGATATTTTTTGGGAAATAAGAAAAAAAATATCGATGATTATGGAAAAATATTGAAAAAAAATCTTTATATAGATATTTTTGAAGATTTGGAAAATTTTAAACCAAAGAGAAAATTTTTTAAAATGAAAATAGAAATAAAACCCGAAATGGAACCTGAATGAGAAATGGAATGAAAATTTTCATTAACATCAAGAAACCTAATGGAAATGAAATCATAATTATGGAAACAAAAACAAAAAGTAACTACAAAAACGTTGCCAAATATTCATATTTTCAGGTAGGTAATTGTATAATTCGTATTCCTCCATATTCCATCTGGCAGTAATGCGTAAATAATGCATGTAAAATTGCACAGTAGTTGCGGATTGTATTTCATTTTTAGGATCAACTCTCGTTGGATGGACTATAACATTAAGGTAAATTTTTTAAACTAAACTAATGGAAACAAAATGAAAAAGGTAGCATTTCTCAATCCTTGATTAAAAAGAATGGAATTGGAAATACAAGAATATTTTAGGCTCAACTGTCTTAAAACAAGACATTTAGCTACTTGTTCGACATACATAAAATTGTAGAGAAAGCTTCAAAGAATACAAAAAGCAAAGAAAAAGAAATTTAAATCTTTAGAGCTGCGAAAATGATTTGAAAAAAGTACAAATAACAAAGAAATAATTCGAATCACGAATCAAAAATCACTAAAAAAAAATAATTTAAAATCATGAATTATTCATGATTCGAAGATGTTTGAATTGATTTGTGTCCACTCCTGATCACCTTCTGAGCACTGAACTGTGAATGTACTGATTGATACTTATTATAATTAAGGCCGTTTCCCTTCAACATAATTATGAAATTCTAGTCGTTCAAAGATTTGCGTATACTTTTAAACGAATTCAAATCAAAAGAGACGAGGAGTAAAATACATAGTCAAATGCATGAACAGATAAAAGTATAATTATGTGAAGCAAAAATCTTATTACAACATCATTTAGACTTCTAAAAATCTCTATGTGAACAATAAAAGCAAAACGCCAGAAGTCTATGATTCTAAAATAAATGGATTGTAACTTGTAAAAAAGACTAGTGAAACGTGGCTAACCACGAGGGATAGTCACTAAATTGGAGCAATCTAAAAATTTCCAACATTTAAGGCTAATTTTGAGCAAAAAGTTCTTGTCCATCTTGGAATAAACTTTTCAATAAATACGGGAAAAAATGATTGAAATATTGATCAGCGGGAGATTTATACCATACCAAAGAATCTTCATGATTGAAGGGATGAAAAAATAATCACAGTAGCTGATGTGAAATTGTCAAGTTTCTTCTTCTTCTGACTCATAATTAATAATATAATTTTGATGCTTTTTAAAACTTACTCATTGGAAAAAAAAAAAAGAATGGAAAAAATAGGAAAAAAAATCTCTTCAGCGCATCAACCGCGGTGTGTATTTTCCAAGTGTCAAATTTTGTAATGACTGTTATTCGAAAACCAATTGACCGATTTCGCTCAAATTCAATGACAAGCCAGTCCCTAATAGTCTCCAACAGACATGAAAATCTCAAGTCAAAATCTTTCAATCTACAGGAGTTATCGTGATGACAACATGGTGGTTTTGCAGAACTTTGAGAACTCCTTTCACCGAAACTAGCAAATGAATTTCAAAAATTTCAACACGAATGTGTAGCCCATGAATGCTTCTAACACTACCGCAAGTTTCATGGCCATAGGTCAAACAGCGAAGACTCCACGGACTCCCAAAGTGCCAAAATGAGCAAAAAGTAAAGATATGTAATATATATATTTACAAAAGAATTTGAGCGACCTATATATTCGTGATCTACGACTTAGGATCGACGCTTTTCCATGTCCTGCCGTTGCATTAAATGAAATCGTTATATTAGGAAAATACACTAAAATTACCCAAAGAAAACAATAAAAATAATATAATCATACTTACAGAAGAAATAAGAACCAACTGACCAGAGTATGAGAAGCAAGAAGCAATAATCGAACACATTTATGAGTTGAAAGAAATTAAATCAGGATCACAAATTGTTAAGAGAATGTAGATTCATATGACAAAAATTCGGAAGTATTAAATTTATAACTTGGAAGTTCGATTAAAATGAGCCTCAATAAGTAAGTTTCACAAGTACAACCAACATATAATCAGGTAATTTTTTTTTCAATAGCAAATTTGTAACAATACATATTAATTGTAAATAAATTGACAAAACTAATTATTCAAGATAAGCAATAACTAGTCTACTTTCTTGCTTATCAGCTTTTCTTTTGCTTCCTTCGACTGAGTACTGAATTTTTGAGGTAATTCAGTGAATATCACGGTGCCAATGAATACTAATATCGTGCCAATCCAATGAAAGATTGTAAATGGATTCTTAAAGTACAAGATACTAAATATTAAACTAATAAATTTTCTTAAAGTTATAACTAGGGTAACTGTCAACGAGGAACATTCGGTGGTCAGATGGTATACAGAACTTATACAAACATATCTGCAACAAAACGAACAATATTAAAATAAAAATAACGGGTTTGTAAGAGACAGAAACCAAAATAAGTAAGAATACAGACTGAGTAAGCATGTTTCCAATTAAGTAGGCAATGATACAAGGAACCGGTAAATTTATTACTGGCAGGTAGATTGGTCGACTGTTGAAAGCGATCAAAAAATGCTCCCACAAGTTCGAGCTCAAAATCAAAAATCCAGGTAATGGAAGAAGATGCTGAAAAACGCTTTTTATTAATTCATGATAAAAACAAACTGCATGGTGCATATCTACACAATCAGAATGACTAAGGAGAAAGTATTCACATCAGCATAATTTACCGTGTAATATAATGCCTCATTAGGATATTTTCCGTGTTTTTTATACAACACTTCTTGATAAATGCCCATTCGTGCAGAGACGAAAAGTGCCAGAGTCAAACAAGCAATACCTGAAACAGGAAATTTAGTCAATTTTTTTGAATAGATATTAGATAAAATCACATACTGATTTTTTTACCGACTGTCCACCAGAAAAAGTCTTCTAATTCTGTCGTTTCAAGGGCAATGGTACTTTTACCAACACTTTTTTTCTAAAAATAAAAAAAATAAAACACGAATATAATTTTATGTAAGGTAATAAAAGATAGGTTCACTAACACTGGTTCAACAAAAAGCATGTTATTACTGAGGGAGACATACTCAGAAATACTTTTTCTTTCTACAACTCGTAGTCCTCAACATAGAATTTAGGTCGAATCAAAATTCACTTTCTAACCGAAAGTTTAAGAAAATGAATTCAATTCAATTCATGAAGGTACCCAAAACTATTTCTCCCTTGATTTGAATTTTTCAAAATTTATATTCTGAAATTTCTTATTAGTAACAGTTTTTTTTTGTTGATAATATTTAATTATAATTGTAAGACTTATTAAACGACTCCTTTTCTACGAATTATAGGACGGAAAACTCGAAGTATCAGTAAATGAAAATCCTGGCAGATTTATTCGGTAAACATCTGTGGACATTTTTTTTCTCACTCACCCTAATCTGGACGAGAATGTTTAAAGAATCTAAAATTTTATACTCTAATTTCCAAGTTGCTTACCCAGTGAATACAACGTGAAATTAAACAATTTGAATTATTTTTTCTTATGATAAGCACTTGTCAATTTTACTAAATATGACGCCTATAACGAGTAAAATCACTCGTCAAAAAATTATCTTATCAACACTCCGTAAATAAGAATGACGACCAATTTTTATTTCTTTTCACTCTTTTTCTATTTTTTCTTTTATTTTTATTTTTCATTCGAAATTCAAAACAACTAACATAAATAACAGGGAATACAAAATTTCAAGAAGAAATGTAATTGAACGGGTGTGAGAATTATACTCACAACATTTTGTCCAGAGATTATGGTGCAAATAACAATACCCAGTGAAATCATACCAACGGAAATGTACTTATCCAGCTTATACGACTTCTTCAAGATTATTATTCCCATGATCATATTTGCAATTAACGAACCCTGAAAATCAAAACCAACGTATTTCACTCCTGCACCTGCATATTCTTTTCTGTTATCTAAGATATAAAAAATTATCGATTTTTCCATATTTAAAGCATACCGCTCTGAATATCATGTGCAGTGGCATCGCAATATTCAAGTCGAAGGCGTAATTGTTGAAGATATTGGCTATGAAAAACATAGCTACAAGAATAATGTAATCTCTGAGAACAAGAGAAACAAAAAAAAACAATCATTACTGAAGGTAATATTTTCAATTCTTTAAATTTATAGTGCCGAATTGAAGAGTCAACAATTAAATTTCCACGACTAAATTGACCAGTTAGCTTGAAATGATATAGAAATAACCTCGAATTTGAAAAATAATTATAGCGTACCGGTATTCCGTTAAGATGTAATTCATATAATGACATATACACGAGTACAGCGGTAAGTAAGAATCACGCCATTTTCTTCGCCACGAAACTTTTAAAATAAAAAAATTATTTCCCGCAAATTTCGGCTCCCAATGTTCAAAATTTAACGAATATTTTTGTTTTTTAATCTCACGTCAACTTACGTACCAGGAGAGAATTCAACATAATATTAATATGCTGAGGAATGAGTAGGCAACTCATATCGTGCATTATAAACTTAATTTTTTGAAACTTTGATCCTTACCTTATTTTAATATTTGGCGTCTTCGTACCACATTTTGCAGTAAAAATAAAACCAACAATAGCAATGAACAAAAATTGGGAAAACGTTATCAAGTTTCCACTTCCCGGATCTTCCCTGTCAAAAGAAATAATCAAGTTTAAAGATCAATGAACTTGGATTAGTATTGTTATATTATAAGAATTTTTTGAGTCGTTCTGAAATAAAGTATTTATTGGTTCTATATAATATATATTGATCACAGAATATTTTTTAAGAATTAGAGTTCACAAGTTGTTTTTCTTTCTCTAAATTGGGCATATCGAAACCATTTTTTGTAGAATAAGAAAAAATCGACCAAGTTTTACGTTCCCTTCTAGAGACGAATTTATTAGAGGCATCACGTTTCACTAGAAACGCATATAATGAAACCCCATTATAATGACGGATTTAGAAATTATACATCATCAGAGAATATAATATCATGATTAACTATACGACACTTTTCAAGCAATCTGAGTTATTCAAAAACTTTATGGAGCCTCACATCATAAAGAGATCTAACGGATCGAATAGTTCAAAGAAACAAAAGGCAAAATTTTCCTTTCAAACCTCATCCTTTTTCATAAAAAATTAAATAACTTCTCTTTTAGCAATATTTACATTATTTGCATACTTAGGAAAGTATGAACTAACAATTTACAAAACCCTAATAATAAAAAAACCCATCTAAGCAAATGATAAGATTATTCCAGGTTTCAAGACTTGTTTCTCCACATTCTAATTTAATTGAGCACTGCATCAAACGTCGACGATCAAACTTTTACTACTTACTTTTATTAAAATCAGGTATAACTTAACGGGGATTAAATATTTCAGCAATACTTACTGCACTAGTAATTCCAAAAATAAGACATTGGAGCAGCATCCGGCAAAAACTGACAAACTGATCAACACCACCTTTAAATTTTCTCCCATTTTCTCGTTTGCCTCAAAATCTTAATAAACTTGGTTTACTGTTAGAATATTACGTCAAATTCATTTTCAGAGCATCCACTTTAAAACTGAAACAACTTTTCATTACATTTTATTCCGATTGATGGTCGGAGTTTAGAATTATATTATAAAGTATAAATATAAACGTACGTTTTTCAAAATCACTGTGAGAGACTCGTCAAGATTGAAGATTCAAGAAGAATACTCAGAGTTGAAAGTTCTTTTAAAATTTATTTAATCGAAGTTGAGTTGAGCTGCGTGGTGTAATAATTGACAGACTTCGACTTCGGTCGTTAGTCTTTCATGCTGCTTTCTGCGGAGTCGGACTGCGGGGTTTTTGCCTGCGTTGCGTTACGACTCCGCGTCGGTCGGCGGCTCGGGCCTCGGCCCGTCACTTTCGCATTCGTTATCGTTCATAGAAAATCAGTGTAGCTATAGACAGTTTTCAAAAATTAAAGAAGAACCGTTAAGAAAAGAAGGAGATGCATCAATTCAAATTTGGGTCCCTTATGCAGTACCCACTATTCGTGTAACCCACAAATACTCCCCTGTCCGCTCGCTGTGTCAGTTTCGGGTGTTCACTATTTGTTTTCTTTTTTTTATTTTTAGTGGCCTGTTGTTGGCGAACTTCCATAGGAATATGTCTATAGGCGAGAGACCCAAAAACTCTCATATTTGATAAATCTGGCTTTATGCCGTAAAACATTTCAAAAGGGATTTTATTATCTTTGTTTGCCCTGGTTGGGCTCCTATTTATGACATAAACCACCGTCAGAACAGCCAGTGACCAAAATTTGAAGTCCAAATCGGAGTCAAACAGCATAGCTCTGGTTCTAGCCATAATCGTTTGATTTTGCCTTTTGGCCATCGCATTCAACTCTGGTGAATATGGAACAACAGGCTCGAGACTTACACCGTTTTCCTCACAAAATGTCCTCATGTGTGAATCTAAATATTCTTTAGCATTGTCACACCTTAGGGTGGCAATGGGATGATCCGGAAATTTTGATTTTAGTTTCATATAAAGTTTTTTAAATTCTTCACACACCATTGACTTTTTTTCGATGGTGGAGACGAAGGTGTATTTCGTGGCGTGGTCCACGAATATTAACACGTACTTCTCACCATATATACCTGGTGAAAAGGGGCCCATTGTATCCGATGAAACAAGTTCTAGTTTCCTATCAGGTCTGGTCCTGGTGCTATTGTGTCCTAGCCTTTTTGAATTAGCTTTCACACATATCTCGCACAAACTAAACTCAACATCTCGGAATATTATTCCATTAGGAATACCTCTTGATACTTTAGTTAAGAATCTTAAATTCTTTCCAGATAAGTGTCCTAGTCTTCTGTGCCATATCATTTTTTTGTCTATTTTCAACTCCCCTGTATTTTCATTAGCTTCTTTATTGTTAATTGTTATATCGTTATCTATAGTGTTATTATTAGTGTTTATACCTACATCCTCATTTGTTTCTTTCCCTTCTTCGCTGGTTTCCCTATTTTGGGTTTGGTTATTATTTTGTTCGTCATTATGACTTATTATTATATTGTCATTTTCATTATTATTAAATGTGTTCTCTCTATTCTCTTCACTTTCATCCTGACTGTCCTCAACAATTTCTTCTTCTATTTCATATTCCATCCATTCATCTTGGGAATTACATTAGGCATACATGCCAATTTATTCGATTGATTTTTATAAGGACATATTTTATTTAAGTCATTTTTGTCTTCTATTATATTAACTGTGGATTCCGACAAGATTTCGTATTTTACCATGTATACCCCCCTTATTTTTGGGGCTGAAAATATTACTTCATTCGTCCCACGGACGTATATATGTGCTGCAGAGAAATTTTGGTCTATGCCAAGCGCTCTATTTTCAGTTATCTTAATCCCCGACATTAGGTCCACATTTAGGGATGGCACATAATGTACATTCTTAAGTCTTATGACGGTTTGTTTCCTTTCGGAATTTTCTACCCTAATGAACATTGTTCCTATATGTGTGGCAATTAGTAAAGTGTCCTGGATAGCACATTCTAATTCTATAGGTTTTTCTAACATTATAGGGCTAGACAATTTTGATAGGTCTGATACTACATGAGCAACAGCCCCACCATCCAACATGATCCTATTAGTGAGGGGGATGTATTCTGGATTAGATTCATGTCTTGTGTCCCTAGATGTTATTAAATTTATTAATTTATTATTATTTGTACTCTTGTTTTGTTCACTGGCTTTATATCTTATCATCATAGACCACTGAATGTCATTCTCTTTTTTATTTTTGTTATTATTGTTATTATTATTACGTGTTTATTTTGGGGTGATGTACCCTCTTTATTTGATGGACACACTTTAGCAATGTGCCCCTTGCCATGGCACTTAAAGCATACTAAATTATTCGTATTTGGCAAGTTATTTTGATTTTGGTTATATTTTCTATTCTCATAATTATTATTATTGTTATTTTGGGGCGTATCTGGCTTTTGATTATTACTATGTGTCATCTTCCCCTGATCTATATTTCGACCATAATTTTGACTTCTATTTGTATTATTATATCTGT
>WOFM01000177.1:0-118177 GCA_011428145.1 Ericerus pela | reverse complement strand
TAACAGAATATGAAATGGCGAAGCAACAGCAATGTACGATCGAAAGTAGTAGGGGAAAGCACTTTGCGGTGAGAGTGTACGTATGACATATATATATAGTGATCGTGATGATGATGATGAAGAATGAGTGAAGGTGTGATTTCCGTTACAACAATTAATATTCAATGCAAAATTGTTCCACAAAAGTATGAGAGATAAAATCTGAAAGAGAAATAATCTATTATGTATTATCATTTGAAAAAATTCTTTCTGTGAACAGGAAAAAATCTATAAGTTTGAGGAAGATGTACGATCTCCCTGCATTACGAGATTACAGTTTGAGTGGGAAATGAGTTTCAGCGTTCTCGGGTGAACGAACGAAAAAAGTCGTGTTTGTTCGCACAACCTGAAAGTGTTAGTTTACATTGTCGAAAGCAGTAGCGCTAATGGTTAGTGAACGAGTGTAGGTGGAGTGTAGAACAACAATTATGAATGGAAGAAAAATTAAAATAGTCATAAGTTCATAACCATTAACTAGGAGTCTAGGAGGAATGGTGGAGTAGCTGGTTTTTTCTTCTTTGCCGGGTATTTGGGCCATGGGTATCAGGCATGGGCATTGAAAAAAAAAGCAAAGATTAAAAAGAAATGTTTATTTTCGATATTGCTGAACTTGTATAAATTCTCTTATCTTTAAAACACGTGAGATTTTTATATAGGACTATTATTGCTACACGTACATTTCTGTTCATTCTATGTAAAAATTGAAATATATGAGCGAAAAAAATTTTTTATTTTGTAGTTTAAGTTTGTTAATTCCGGCCACGGAATTGTTTTCGGTTTGTCTATATTTAGGTTATTTTTGATTTTCGGGTATAAACTTCCAAAGATGTCGTTGAAATTCTGTGCGAATTTATCGTTTATGTTCCAAGAGACTGCTTCGTTATTGGATCGTTACTCACTCGCGAAAAAATGCGGATTTAGTGCTGTCGAGTGTGCTTTCCCTTACGAATATTCCATCAACGAAATTCAAAGCGTCAAACAAAGAGAAAGTCTCGAACAAGTGCTCATCAACGTGTACCCAGGTAATTTGTCTCAGAAAGAACTTGGTTTTGCTGCGTTACCAGATAAGGAAGATGAGTTTCGTAAGAGTATTCATCTTGCGGTGTCGTACGCTAAGGCGTTAGAATGTCGCTTGATTCATATACAGGCTGGTATTGTTGAATCACCAACAACCGAGCATGAAAATACATTTCGAAACAATTTGATGTATGCAACTAGTGTCTTACAAAAAGAACAAATTGTTGGCGTACTCGAACCGATTAGTCCGCTCGCAGTACCCAATTATTTTATGAATTCTTTTGAAAAAGCAGCCTCGTACATTCGCGAAATCAACAGTCCTAATCTAAAGCTGCAAATTGATTTATTTCATTTGCAACTGTTGAAGGGCAATATAACCGGCAATCTCCGGGAATATCTTCCAATAACTGGTCATATCCAAATAGCTCAAGTTCCTGGTCGTCATGAGCCTGATTCAGACGGGGAGATCAATTTTTGCTACGTTTTTAAGCTGTTGAATGAACTTAACTACTCTGGGTGGATTGGTTGCGAGTATAAACCTGCTAATGATACAGAATCTGGTCTAAAATGGAGGAAAATGTTGAATTTTTGAAAACACGATGACCAACTTTTTATTATTACTTTGTTACAATAACATCAATTCTTGTATAGATTCATAATATAGTATGCTAGTACTTCTGATTTTAAGATTGTGAAATGATTACCATCAACGACAAATTCCTGCGCTGAATGATTGCAAAACTGAAATCATAATTAAAGATAATATTATTAAATTTTATAGTTATTCTTTTCTTTTATAAATTCTATATTTTCAATAAATTATGTTTGCCTGTTGAAATGAGTTACGATTTTTACCTCTGTTAAATCCGATTGTATAGATGGGTGTAATATTTGTTCCTTTGGCTTAAAAAAGAAAACTCTAGAGACCAAACTCTTTTTGGGTATGCCATTGTATGATTCGATGTCGTTAATTCTCTTGTACAATGTGCTGAGGATTATATCCAAGTGTTCTTTTTTGTGAAGCAAATTATCTGGAAGTGATTCGTTAACGTAGACGCGTGCAGATTCCCAGTTGTCTTGTTTACGTAGTCCTGCATCAAACTGAATGTACATCATGATAATATTCAAGGGAAGATTAAGTTTAGGGCCGGTATTACAATCATCCGTTAAACACTATTATAGTTTCCGCAGTAGTCCATTAAACCAGTAGATGATGCAAAATTTCTATTTTAATGGACCATTTAATTTTAACTGATATTTGTAATTGGGACCCTTAATGTTATAACAACTAATATTACTTTTTTCATATCAATTGCAGGATGAAGAGTTCGAACAAAAGCCATTGTGTTGGTGTAGAAACCTTGATCGCGATATAACATTTTTGAAATCCATTTCACAATCGACGGGGAACTGTCGATTATATAAAGATATCCATATCTACCTCTCTTTTCGAGTTCATGTGCAATTTCCATGGCTACTAAGCCACCGTATGAATATCCCAGAATGTGAAATGGTTCGGTGGAAGTGAGTCGTTTTTCTATTTCCTATAAAGTTTCAAATAATGGTGGTTATTATATTTTTATTGGAATTGCCAATTTTGCCGCTAAAAAAATTATTCCGAATTAATCTAGTTTTGAAGAAATCTGTGTTCGTTTTGTCGTTTTTCGCGTAGCCTCATTCTAATTAGTGAAACCTAATTAGAAAAAAAAATTAAAAAAACAAATGAAACGCGAGAAATTGTCAAAAAATAATAAAGTTCAGATTATTTCCTAACACCTACTGAGAAAAATTAGAAATGAAAAACACATTTGACAACCCAACTAAATTTGAAAATTAGAAATTAATTCAGAGTTTCAGACGCTCTGAAAATACTTCTTCTCCAATTACAAGTAATCATAGGTTTATTTTATTTTCCAGAAAAAGGTTAACCTCGGGGTTTGTTTTAATGTTTCTAAAATGAACTTGATATCAACATGATGACACCAACTTGATACCAGCTCACACCTCCTCTCCAGTAAGTATAGGATGGTGTTACTGTGGGATAACACTTTGTTGTAACGGAAATCCCACCTTCTCTCTTTCTTCATCATCATCACAAACACATTATATATATATTTCACACGTACACTCTCATTACAAAGTGCTTCCCCTACTATTCTCAATCCGATAACGCTGTTGCTTCGCCATTTCATATTTCGTTTGTAAAACATATTTTAGTCCGCAATAAAATGTCGTCAAAGTAAAAAGTCTTAAGTTCATTCGATCCTCGTTCTGTACGCCTCACATCATGGTAGCCATCGCTGGGGTAGAACTTTGAGGAGAGACTTGAAAAATCCTGAATTGATGGACAAATAATTTTTTGAATTAATTTACTGTTATATGAAAATTTTTTCATGTTTTCTGTTGAGTAATACACGAAGTATTTACCGTGTTTTTTTCGAGAAATTTAAACTCGAATTTAATTTATTTTTAATTTTTGAAAAATTCAAAATTAAATTGAAAATTTGATGCTGAAGTTCCGGGCTTAATAACGGCTAATCCTGGAAGTCATCGAACGCTAAATCCAGTAAGGACCGCCAAAGAGATCGTGTGAACAGCCAAAGGAAACCTGCTCCCATCATCGAGGACTCATCGTAGATCCACACATCGAAGACCCAAATTTTTCGGCCAACTCAAAACAAAATTCAAGCAGGAAGTACAGCAGTAGCCAGGGGAGTAGAGAAAATAGAAATCATTCGTCGACACAACAGAAATAATAAGGTAGAAAATTTTCTTTGTAAAGGTAATATTTGTTGAAGTTAATTATTTTTCGTGTTTGTGCAATTATTGTATTTGAACTGAGGCAAGAAGAGTAAAAAACCTAGTAATCGTTTATGTCCCCTACAATAAATTTGTTTGAAGGAAAAATTGGAGAGTATAATATTGAAAAGGAGGATTTAAAGGAATTAATAAAGAAGTTTGAAGGTGAAAAAGTAATTGATATAAAAATTGAAACTTATAATTTACCATATGTTAAATATTTCACGGGCGAGATAATATTAGAATCATTTGTAATAGATATATCTGGAAGAATCGAAGATATTAGCAGTTTAAAATATATTAAAATTTTAGAATCATCAGTAAATTATTTTTCAAACAGAATTTATAGTTCTAAAAAATCGAAGGATAAATTTATGAACAGATTATTTAATTAATTAAATAATAAAAACTGGATAGTAACGAAATAAATATAAAAAGGAATAGTGAAAAGGAACTAGAAAAAACGAATAAAATAGAAGAAAATTTAATAAAGGAAATTGAAAAAGAGTCTATTGAAAATAAAAAATATATAGCTATAGTTAATAGTGAAAATAATGTGTTAGGCTTTTGAAAAATCGAAGAAAATATGGCATCCCCAAATGAAATTAAACCCATACAAGCACCCTTGGGAAAAGTATTCAATGGGAAATATTACTTAGATTGGCGTAGGATGATTATTTCAGCCATAAGGGGAGCTGGGTACTACGATATTTTTGGAGAACACGAATTTTTATAATCATATATTAATCACATAGATTATCTAAATTTCAGACCCAATAAGGATATGATGAATTATTGCAAAATGCAAGATAATGATAAAGCATTTGTATTAGAAAGAGTGTCAAACGAAATTACCAAACAAATAAGGGACTGTAATACTGCAATTTTAATGTTAAAAAAATTGGATAATATTTATGGCACTAAAACTTCGGTCACAGCTAATATGGCAAAAGCAAAGTGGATGGAGATTAGATTTCAAGCTGGTGGAAATATGAAAGGTTTTTTGAAAAAATGGGATGAATTAGTAACTGACGTAAGAGATAGTGGTAAAGAAGTTACGGAAGTAGAGGAATTAGAAAATTTGCAATTAGCTTTATGCTACGAGCAGGCAATTGCAAAAATGCAATTTGAAAATTTACCTTTAAATGAAAAAAATATAGATAACTTTAAAAGAATATTGAGAGAGGACTCTGACCAAAAATTTAGGGATCAGACCTTGAAAAAGCAGAATAATAATAATAATAATCAATCAAACAATAATTTTAGAAACAATGGAAATAACAATAGATATAATTATAGGGGAAGATATAATAATTATAGAGGTAGGAATAATTATAGAGGAAACGGCAATGGTCATAATAATTATAGAAATGGTAATAGAAATAATTTTAATAATAATGGTGGTAATAGTAATGGTAATGGTAATGAAATAAACCAAAACCAAAATAACAATACGAACAATAATGGGAATAATAGTAATGGAAATTATAGAGGAAATAATTATAGGGGTAACTCGAATTATAGAGGTAATAACTATAGAGGAAATGGTAGAAATTATAATCAAAATAATAAGAAATGTTACAAATGTGGGCAATTTGGGCACATAGCACAAAATTGTGGTAATAATAATCCACAACCAAATAATAATAATGATAATTCTAATAATAATCAAGGAAATTATCCCCCAAAAACGAATGTAAATCAACCTAATAATAACAAAAAAGAAAAGTAAAAATGTCTTGCATGATCAAAAAATTCAATCAGAATAATAACGAATGGTTATTGAATGAATTAATTAATAATAATAAATATAATAATAATGAAAATTATACAATGTTGAACCACAAAGCAATTTTGGATGGAGCTGCAGAGGACGTCTGATTTTAATAAATTAGTAGATGTTAAAAAATTTGTAACTCCAATAAAATTGCAATGTGTGGGAAAAAATACTTTTTTATACGCCACTCATACAGGTAGGATGGTGATCAAAGTCGAAAATTTCAATAAAATTCAGTCATTGATAGAATTGAACGATGTCCATTATGTGCCAGATCTAAACCTAGATATTATTTCAGCAATAAAAATCACAAATACTGGAATAATCAATATCGACCAACAGAAAGATATTGCAAATATATATTTTATTGAAAATGCAGAAATAATTATGACTGCAAAAAAGGAGGAAGGAATTTTTTATATATATTATAATATCGAAAATAATAATAAAACACAAATAGAAAATAGTAATAAGAACCCTAAAAATATAATATGTACCCCAGTCATTCAAAATATAGATGATGAATGGGATGATTTTACAGTAAAACTGGATATTCAAGATGATGATACGAATACTGAATCACCTCAGGGGGTGAAAATGAGGAAATAATAGAAGAAAGAAATGAAAATAATATCGATAATAATAAAACACAAATAAATAATAATATTAATAAAAAATTGATAATACATAGGAGGCTTGGGCATTTAAATGCCAGATATCTGCAAAAATTAAAAACTTTAGCAGTTGGCATTCCCAAAAATCTAAACTTTAGGGATGAAGATTTTGTAAATTGCTAAATATGTTGTATTGCCAATAACTCAAGATTAGGTCATACTGGAATTAGGACTAAACCAACTAGGAAATTAGAGATAGCGTCCTCAGATATTATGGGTCCGTTTACGCCATCTGTGGCAAACCAAAAATATATTTTAACATTTATAGACCATTTTTCCAAATACACTTTTGTCATGCCTATTGCTAATAAAAGCCAAGTGACAAATGAATTTAAAAATATTATAGTATCAATGAAAAACAAATTCCCTGAATACCCTATAGGTACTATAAAATGTGATAATGCAAAGGAATATACAGATACCAAAATAATAAATTATTGTAATGAGGTTGGCATAACAATGGATTATGTGGTACGTTAAATGGTATTGCCGAAAGGCAGAATCAAACTTTAATGAGGAGAGTACGAGCCATGTTAATTGATGCCAATCTTGATATAAAATATTGGTCTTATGCTGTAGTTACATCAGCTTATTTAATTAATAGATCCCCCACAAAAGCAAATGAAGGATTTAAAACACCATATAAATTGTTCTATGGGAAGAAACCAAATTTAAAAAATCTTAAAGTCTTCGGGGCATTAACATATAGACATATACCTGTAGAAGTCAGAAGACAGAATGCTACGAAGGCAAAATCAAATTCAAAATATTAAATCGACCCGAAATTAGCACATAGGGCAGAGAAAAATATAATGATGGGCTATACAAATATGGGATACTGTCTTAGAGATCCCTATAATACAAAATCATATATTTCATGTGGTGTAAAAATGGACGAAACACAAAATATAAAATCATTAAAAATAAATAATAAACCCCTAACAATAAAATCAGCAGATTATGAATATGATTTAGGGATAATCAACCCAATTATAATGAACGTCAACATTAAATACAATAAAATATACATAGAGGATAATATTCCGAAAACTTTCTCTGAAATAAATACAAACCCATTTAGGGAGGATTGGATTAGGGCCATAAATGACGAATTCAATTCTTTCGATGACATGAAGGTATGGAAAATAGTAGATTACGATCGCCAAAAACTTATTGATACAAGATGGATTTTCACAATAAAATTTGATGAATTTGGAAATCCAAAACCAAAAGCGAGACTTGTGGCGAGAGGTTTTAAAGATCGAACCGAATATGGTATTGCCAAAACCCATGGCCCGGTAGCATCAATAGGAACCATAAGATTATTATTATCTATAGTTAATAAAGAAAAATTAATAATGGTACAATATGACGTGAAAACCGCATATTTAAACTCACCAATAATAAAACCTATTTTTGTAAGAAGACCTGAAGGGATAAATATAAACACAAATCAGATACTCGAATTGAAAAAGTCAATTTATCGATTGAAAACATTGAGCAAATCATGGTATGACTTATTGGACATGAAAGTTAAGGATATGGGCTTTACTAGAACCAAAAGTGATAGATGTCTTTATACAATAATTAATAATGATGAAAAAATATACTTCTTAACATATGTGGACGACATATTAATTGCGTCAAACTCGCAACTGTCCATTACAAAAATAAATGAGGAATTGCAGAAAGATTTTACAATTACCATAATAAACAATCCTAGATTTTTTGTAGGTTTAGAAATAGTTAGAAACATCAATAATAATACAATAATACTTTCACAATATAAACACATAGATAAAATGTTAAAGAAATTTGGAATTTCAGAATTAAAAAATACCAATATCCCTATGGAAATGGGCTTGAAAATAGATAAAATAGAAAATGTTAGAGACGATACCGAATATAGGTCAATGATAGGAGGGCTATTATATTTAGCAAGACTTACAAGGCCGGACATATTGTTCCCAGTCAATTTTTTCTCACATTTTCAAAATAATTCTAATGACACACTCAGGAATTACGTGGAAAGAATTTTTAGATATGTTAATGCAGCGAAAAATTATGATATAATATATGGATCGGAAGGGGATGGAATGCGGGCTTATGTTGATGCCTCATATGCACCCCAGGTGGACGAAACAAACATAGAATTAAATAATCTCAAAAAGGGTAAGTCAATAACTAGATTTATGTTATTTGCTAATGGAGACTTGGTGAAGTGGAATTGCTCTAAGCAAACTATTCACGCCTCATCAAGTACTGCAGCAGAAATAATTGCAGTTTTTGACACCTTAGATACGATAAAAGTCATACATCATATGAATTATGAAATTTTTGGAGAGAAATTGATCGTAGATATAATGGAAGACAATATTTCAACACAAAAAATATGTTCAGGGGGTAGTCAGAAAAAATCTAGAGCCCTAATGATTAAATGCTACTCGATATTAGAAGCATTAGAAGAAAAAATAATATTTTTTAGAACTGTGAGTTCTGAAAATCAATTGGCTGATATTTTGACCAAATCTTTGGATCGTTCAAAATTTGAAAATATAATTGTAAAAGTATTAAACGACACTAACATATACACATAATATAATAATAATTCGTTTATTTCAAATTAATAATATGTTAAAAATTTTCCTGCAAATTACAAGTTGTCCCAAGTCCAAAATATAAGTCGAAATATGAAAATAGTTGCTGAAAAATTAACCTTCAATTATTGCAAAAAGAGTACTTAACAATACAATTTTACTAGAAAATTCTTGCAAGAAATAGATACTCGATTTCTCGAAAATTGCAACAAAGAAAACAGAATTAAAATCAAGCAAGAATAAACCCTACAATTCGCACAATAAATACCCTATACTTTTTCAAACAGGCATGAGAGAAATACACAAAATATTCCCACACAATATGATGAAAGAAAATCCACTAACAATGAACACAATAAATATTAAAACCCATTACATGACCACAATTAAGATAAATCAAAAAAGTTGCCTTATCATAAAACATGTTAGACGCCAGTTCAAATACAATAGCAATACAAGAAAGATAATAAGCGATGCAACGTATATTATTCTACAATCTTTTACATGTCATACTATTTAGATAAGATATGAAACGTAACGTTCCTTCAAATTCAACGAACTCGTAATCGGAAATACCTTTGTCAATTTTTTTTCTTTTCCTTCAATGTAATATATGTTCGTGAATATTTTTTTTCCCTTTTTATTTTTTTTTCTTCTCTCTATCTACTCGAAATATACGATGAATGAATCATCTCATATACACAATATTTGAATATTTTTGCATGTTACCAATTTTTATACTTTAATAATTTTTTTTGCATACTACCATTTTTTATATCATATATTAATATTGAATATTCCATGCATGTTACCATACTATTTATTTATTGTATTTATTTATCTTATTCAATTTATTATTTTTTTTACTCTCGAAGCACAGCACAACAAAATTATTTCAGGAAACAAAGTTACCAAAATAATGTTCGAATAATACGATGTCAATAATTTTTTTTTATTTTTTATCATTTTGCATATATTATTTTTGTACTTAAATTTTTTTTTTAGAAATAATAATAATTCGTTTACTTTCAGCGTACAACATGATGAGGAATTCGAACGGTAAAATTTCAGGGGGGTGTTGTAACGGAAATCCCACCCTCTCTCTTTCTTCATCATCATCACGAACACATTATATATATATGTCACATGTACACTCTCATCACGAAGTGCTTCCCCTACTATTCTCGATCCGATAACGCTGTTGCTTCGCCATTTCATATTTCGTTTGTAAAACATATTTTAGTCCGCAATAAAATGTCAAAGTAAAAAGTCTCAAGTTCTTTTGATCCTCGTTCTGTACGCCTCACATCACACTTTCGACACTTTTGTGATAAAAAAAACAACCACACTACAAACACCAAAACGATACCTTGGCAAATGAAACACGTAGTTCATAACCTGGTGTCGATGGTATCACCTTAGGGTCACTTTTCAAGGAAACTGGAATAAACCTTATAAAGCAGTGTTGTTTACATCACAGTTTTCATCAGTAATCTGAGTGGGTAGCTAAATATTTATGAAAAGCATGGAAATATAAGAATTTTTTATCCTAATTGTCTTAAAACAAGAGATAGATAGTTACTTTTTTGACTTAAATGAAATTATGATGGAAACTTCAAGGAATAAATAAGCCAAAGAACAAGAAATTGGAGTCCTTAGAAACCTGGAAAGTGATTTAATTTGATGTTATCGGTGTATTTAACCCTGTAAACAACTAATAATACCACTCAAAAATCAGTTTGAGATACAATTTTATGTTCTTTTTCGATTCTTTCACCCTCTTAGAGCTGAAATTTCTTTGTCTTTGACTTATTTTATTCGTTGAAGCCTCCTTTAAAATTTCATCCATGTCAGGGAAGCAGCTATTACTTTTAAGGTAATATGACCAAAAATTCAAATATCACCATCCTCTTCATGTATTTTAGCCACCCAGTGAGATAAAACTTTCAGTTGTAATGTCACGCGACATTGCCTTATAATTTTAATGAATTGTAGTTTTATTTTTTATTCTATATTTGGGTTGATCAAATTAAAAAAATTCTGAATAGAGCGAAGTACTTTCCCAGTAATAAATAAATAAATAAATTTGTACTAGTAACTATTAAAATCTGATGAATAAAATACTCTACTCCCTCTCCCATATCCCGTTTTTTCTTACAATTAATCAAAATGTATATTAATAAATAAAAGCAATACAGTTTATTTGGTTAGGTATCAGATCTCAATAAATTATAATACCAACAGCAAACTTCCCCATTGGATCTAAGATAATAAGATAGGCTACATCTAACTAATAGATGAGTGGGGAAGTCAGTCTGTTTTTAAACGGCTAAGATGATAGACATTGTTTTGTTCATGTTTTACAATAAAATATATCATTTTAATGAAAGTTCTTATAATTTGGGATTGTTATTTCTATAATGGTTCATTCTCTCACATAAAATGTTTTACGAAGGTTGCTGATAAAAAATGCTGATACAAGAAACAACTAAATGACTCCAGATTCTCTAGCACCACATGGTACAACTCTCTAATACATGGCAATGGACAATCAACGCCATTTTTAGTAAGATCTAAGTTAATTAATATCAGTTCTATCATGTGTTTTAATAAACTATATTGTCAGATCATTTACCAGATTGTAGGGCTTTTAATAATAACTTAGGAGGAGTTATGTAGGGTCTATATGATGTGACATATTCATTGTGGTATGTGGGAAACTAAGTTTTCATGTCTTTTGCTTCTTTAATTTGAGATACCATGATTCTAAAGATCTGTGATCTTGGGCTGTCTGATCTTTTTTAAAGGCAATCTTAAAATTTCAGATCTTAATTATTTTATTAAAACTAATATGATGACCACCTTTGGGGTATCACAATAGAAGTTGAGAATCTATAAATAAATCACCAAAATCTTTCGTTTACTTTTTTTCTTCCTTCATAAAGTCAATATACTAAAACTTCATTTAACAGACACTTCTTAATAGCAGACATCTCCTGTTGCAGACAAAATTTCTGTGGTCCTGGTAAGAATATATAGAAATTAAGCTATTAAGTTCCTTTGAGGATATATATACTTATATATATATGCTGGAGACAACACAAAGATGGTTTTGGTGTCTCACTTATGGATAGCCACATGTATTTCTTTCCAAGAATCTAATTGGAGGCAACAGTTGCCAAGTGCATTTGTTTGTGAACACTCATGTACAAAATACCTCACTTTTACCTCAATCTGCATATCTGTTTGGTTTGGGGTATTTTGTAAACCAGCAGCACCCAAACCAATGGTTAAACTGTGCTGTGTCAGCTCCATCACATATAAATCCTCGGAAGTTCCTCCCAATAGCAAACCCTCCCCTAACTGACAATAGACTGGGTAAAATGCTCTGGTTAGAGTCCTGTAGATACAAGTATGCCAATATGCCATTTTGTATTCACAACTTATTTTCTATAATCCTTTCAGAATTTCAGCTATAACTCGAGAACCAATGGTATGATTTCAGTGAAATTTTCACAGAATATTGAGCAAACGTATGTCAATATTTCTATAAAATTTTAGCTTTCTACAAGTAATGGTTTTCTTGTTATTGCATTTGATAACTTTGGTTATATAGTTTGTTCCCATAAAATTTTGTATGATAAGAGGCTTGTTTCTCTGGCCCTTCAATCTGTTGGTAGAAAGTAAATTTCAAGTGAAATAATGAAAAAGCTCTATAAAATTAGTGAAACAATCTCAAACTATTAAAATTACATAAATATGAATAAATTCACTTATGAACCATAGGATACAAAATGGCATATTACTGGACTCGCATCTGTAGAGCTTTATTCTTTTGAACCAGATTTCACATCTAAATAGTGGACAGCCAGGCCAGTCATCTGCCTAATTATCTTGTTTAAATTTGATTTTGCTTCCTATACAGACAATGGGAATGTCTTATCCTGCTGTTTAGTATCTTTTCTACCTTTCTTTATTTCTCTTCATTGACCTAAAAGATTAATTTGTGAAGTTCAGTTCTGTATTTTTCAAATCGTGGCTCCTACACAAATACAGGGTTGGAAATAAGGGGAAAATGGTGACTCCCTCAGCACTCTTAAAATATCTATTAAAAAGTTAAATAATTATTTGTTAAAACGCACTTAGGTACGTCAAGGGTGTTTCAAATAGGGACACAGGAGCATATTAAGTGTACTCCAAAGAAATTTTGAAAAACCAAAAAATTGTTGTAATTATATATGAATGTTCTAAAATACAAAAATACTGTGAAAGCTTTTTTGGATCGCTTCACTCGCAGAATTATTTTATCTTTACTTTTATAGAAAATAAAGTTCCCCTCCAAAATGTTTTTTGGTATGCCACTGCTTACTTAACCCTGGGGCCCAGATTTTCTGTCTTCAGATACTATTGCTTCCAGTAATAAAACTACATACTTTTTTACCTTTAAATAACAGACACCTCTCAATAGAAGACTAAATGGTTGGTCCCATTGGTGTCTGTTATTGAGAGGTTTCACTGTAATTTAAGTGTCCCACTGCTGTAAAGAAGAAATAATTTTTATTATATTAATTCTTAGCGTTTTAAGATGTTATACTTTCATTGAAATTTCTGTATTTGGTTTTTTCATTTCTTGTTTCTAAAAAAAATTTGAGTCATTTTAATAAACATGTAAATTTTCTTTTTTTTTTCTTTCAATACTTTTCCTTTACCTTTGGATATAATTCACCAGATTTCTTACGTATTTTCAATAAATAGTTGGTACTCAGTTATATTACTCCCTCATTTTTGAGTCATTCAATCACAGAAATTTTACGTTGAATATACCTATTTGTAGTATCATTCTTGCATAAAGCTCTAATTATTTGCACATGACATTATTTTCACCATCAACCGTATGCTGCAAGTTAAACCTGATTATCTTCTACCGGTTAAAACTGTCACTTTTGTTAATCATATATATTTTGTGTTTATTTGTGCTGACCTAATGGAAGAACAGACAGTTCTAATATTGAAATTCCAGTTGATTATTACAGCTCTGTGCTCTTATTGTAACGAATTGTTTGTCTATTAAGACAAACTATTTTCATTTCAAAAATTCATAATGGAACAAATCCGAGGTTACGGCGTAATTCATTCGTAGGAACTCAAAATAAATCATCTTATTGCCCTCTACCAAGGCTGGCTGAACCCTAGCTGGCGAAGATTTTTAAGCTGGCCTGCTGCCTCAACAATCATTCGTTCACTGCACAAAAATTTTTATTATTTCATCTTTCCCTTTCTTTTTATCCCATTGCAAGTGAGTAAGAATTGGAAGTGCTCAGCGTTACAGATAATTTTAGGAGTTCTGGCTCTCAGGTTAAAAAGTTTGATCTCTCCTGGACATCTGCCATATACTCGTATGACAATGTAATGACGTACTGGAGTAACAAAAAAATAAAATGTCATCCTTGTTGTAATTGTTGATTAAACATAAAAATACTCTGTGCAAAAAGTTTTTTAAAGATAATTTTGTTGAAAATAATTTACTCGATCGAGTTGATGGAAATCGGGGTTGAGTAGAACGGTTTTAGGAGGCATATTTTCTACTGATGGGTGAAGAGAAGAAAAATGTAATGTCTTTATGAAGGTTTTCTGAAGGAACAAAAAAAAAACTATGTTTCTAACACGTGGAAGTGAACGTAGATTTCAGTCCCTTATTATTTGGCTATGAATATAGATTATAAATTATATTCTAATTTCAAGTAAAGGAATCTTACTGGTAACAAAATTTTCGTTATTTCTCGTATCGATGTTGTACGAATATCGTATTGAGCACATAAAACTTGAAAATCTATGTTCTTCGCTAATGGTTGCATGACTGCTCCTAAACCTTCAACATTATTGTTTCACGTTAGATTTGTGTTGGTGTTTAATAATTTCTATATGGTTATTGAAAAGTACCCTCAACACTTGGAAGAAAGAATATAGTCTTTTCTTTCGAAACTGGAACTTCCATCGTTGCTCCATTGTGAAGAAATGATGGGAGCCGTACAATTAACCTAAGGGTCAGAATATTTTTCTCTCTGGCCAAAATTTCAAAAAAGTTCGTGTACACTTCTTCAAGAATCGATAACTTTTTTATGGACTCATTTTCGTAGATACCTGCAATAAATGTATTCGAATTCATTTTAAGACCGTGAAATAATACTTACCCATGTTTTATATTTTTTATTTTGTGGTCTCATACTTGACGTTTGACTTTTATTTTCCACGTCCCATAAAGTATGAACGGGTAATTTTAGTATTTCTCTAACACTCAAGAACACGTTACATTTTTGCTCCAAAATATTCTTTGTTTCAGCCACAGCAATGGAATCTAAACCAAGATCTTCCAGTGTTGTTCCTTCCAATACTTCCATTTCAGATTTGTCTGAAACAAAAATGTATAATTGTTCATGTCTTCCTAGAATTGTTGCCGTATTGATTTGTTTTGAATCACATTACCTATTATTTTTTTTATTGTTTTGAAAATGCTCGTTGTTGTTGTTTCTCGGAGTATTTCATCTCCATCGGCTACCATGAAGCTCGTAACAATACTACTTTGATGGCAGAGGAGATCATCCAGCACTTTCAAACACGATCTTATCGGTTGTAGTTGTGTACCAACTGTGAAACGTTTTTTTTAGTTTAATAATTTAATATTCTGCGACTATAGCTGCTATTTATATTTTATATGTATAGCAAGTGTAACAGAAAGAAGTTCGCACATGATGTTGCACCCTATACTTGGTTGTTAAGATTAAAACAATAATTTTAAATTCAAAGTTTGTTATAATCCTAATTGGAATTTACTTTCAAAGTAGCATTTAACGCTGAAAGAATTGAGTCACTATTATGTATACCTATTACCTAAGTTTGTTTAGTCTAGGCAATTGTTTTTTTCTCATTAATCATTTGAAATTGGTGAGGATGAACCTCCACAATAACATGGGTCACTATAAAAGTTACCTTCCTCGTATCGCTTGCTACCTTGGAAATTAAGTGGAAAATATCCCCTCGAATAAAATAAACTGTTTTCAGTTTAGTTGAATAAACGTCCATTGTCGTCTGAAATTTCCTAGAATAATAGGACACTGCTATGAAATAGTGCTTACCCCTCAGAGTGTTAACTGAATGAAAATTTTGTGTTGATTAAAAGTGAGCGACAGGTATGATAATTAATGGTTAATTCTGAATACCAAAAATCACCATATTCTGTATGCGAAGTGAAAAAAAAAGTACCTCTATTTTGCTATTGAAACGTATAGAAGTACAAGGGATGAAAAAAAAAACGAAAGAAATGATTAGTAGGAAAAATCGGGGTCGGAACCAGTGCTCCTGTTTCACTTCAACGTTGATAAAATTTGAAAACATTCTCAAAATGTTGCGACACGTGAAACAATTTCAGGCCCATACTCAGTTCTAGTATCCCAACGACTTACCTGGTATTTTATTACTTTTCATATTCTCCAGATAGCCCACATCAGCAATTCCTGCCCATTCAATTGCCAAACCTGGTAAACCCTCATGTTTTCTTTTCTCGCATACACGTTCCATTACTGAATTCGCGTATCCATAGTTAGTCTGTCCTGCGTTTCCATAACCGCAGGTAATGCTAGAGAATACCACAAAGTTCTTTAAATATGGGCACATTTTCCTCGATAATTTATCCAGAATGATCGTTGCTGTAGCTTTGGGGTCTGCCACTGTTTGAAAGCTATCTTCTGTTTGGTTCTCAAAAGCATTATCTTGTAGTAGCTATAATATGGTATTTTATTAATTAGTTCATTGAAGCAAGTGGAAAAATATGTTTTTAACTTAACTGAAATGTATCTTACGAGAGTGGTGTTGAATATTGCCGAAACAGGGCCGAGGTTATTTGCCGTTTTCAAAAGGCTTGTGACCCCTTCGTATGTTGAAATGTTGTCTGTTGAAATTATTACTGTCGCTCGTTTTTTTTTCAATTGAAAAATCTTTCTCCGTTTATAACCATTGCAGAATCCAGTTCTTGAAACTAAAATTAGTTTTCTTGCTCCTCGATTCACTAGCCAATGTGCTAGTTCAAAACCCATACCGCCTAATCCTCCTGCAGTGAAACATTTTAAAAATTTTATCCTTATACGATGAAAAATGATAATTAATACTTTTTAAATTTAATATATCTACCATTCCAGGTGGGGTTGATCAATAATAATTATGAAAATGAATGTTTTCGTTCAAAATTAACTGAAGAGGTTAGATTTAAATAGGAACTTTTGGGGTTCATTTCATATTAGATACAATCACTGCCAACATGGTAAAATAATTTCAGGACATTTTCTGAAGGTAAATTTTGAGAGTAACATGATGGTCCCACTACTTCTTTTTCACATTGGTTTTTCTCGAAATGGCGTATTTATGGCAAATATAGGAAAACTGCATCTTATTACGTAAGCCATAGGCGCAAATAGGGGCTAGTTTAGGAGTGCTCACCCGCTAGGTTTCCCGAAATTTCCTCCAGATTTTTGGCCAAAAAACATAATAATGATAATCAGTATGCGTTCAACGAGCGGTGACACGGGGCTTACGTTCCCCTCAAAGTCTGAGTTGGGCTATTTGCACTTACAACGTATGTCTGTATTAATTTGTCATTAATGGCAGTAGGTAACTTTTTTTCTTTGCAATACACGTCGCAAAATGCGCAATTAGTTATTCTTTTTTAAGGCTCAAAACATAAAATTTCCAACCAGGGAGCAGAAATTTTTTACAGGAAACAAAAGAGCAACGAAAATGTTTGACTCATCCTTCCAACCAATCAGACGCTTTCCCTAATCACACATGCGCATGTATTGTGAAAAATAGCGTTTGCAACTCAAGCACAAGGTGAACGACCTTGACTCATACAATTTGCAACACTTCTCTGCTACTCTTGTTGCAAATTGTAACTCGTTGTGGATCGCTCACTTTATGCTCTCGTTACAAAATATACTATTTTCTCGTGAAAAATTAATTTTGATTAGCTTTGGTCATTCCTTCGATCGATCCTCCAATTGTTCGAGAGGAAATGAATTTTTCTTCAACCTTATTTCTTTTTTTTTAAGAAGTTTTGTCATTCAGTATTGTATTTTTTATTTCTCCTTTCATTAAATTTCAGTAATATAAGGTGACAATAACTCTGTTCATTGTTTCAAAAGGTTAATCTTTTTGGTTTTTTTTTTTTTTTTTTTTTTTTGGTTAGTTACAACAGGAAAAATAATAATTTTTTTTTTCCCAAGTATTGACTTTCATCCGAATGGACATCTTTGTTTTTTTTTTTATGAGATTCCCTTCCTTCCAAAAAATATTTATAATACCAATACACGTCCTATTTTTTACTGCTGCGATAAAATTAATCGATATTAATTTAACTGTATCAATCGTTGGCACATTTATTAATGTTTGACACATTCTTCCCCCACTCGATTTTCAAAAAAGAACAAACGTATAGTTTGTCCACCAAGTGGACCATTGAAAAAAAGAGTGTGAAAATTGTTTTACTAACCGCAAATAATGATGCTTTCATTTGCAGAACAAGTGAAATTTGGTCTTGCTTTGTAAACAACCATTTTATTTTGCTTTGTTTCTCCTTCGGGTAGTTGTAATACAGTTTTGTATTCCGAATCATCAATTCTGAAGTAACATTTCAAATTCTACTGTTAACATTGTTAAACTTTTGAGAATTCTTATTATTTTCTGACTTCTGAGTAATCCACTTACCTTTCATGTATCATTGATGTATCATTTTCGATAACGTTCGTCCAATATGGTTTTATGTATACATTTTGTACAATTTTATGAAATGAGTCTATCATTTCAGACATAACTTTTGAATCATTAAGAATTTCTGAAGGAACAACCTTTTGAAACTTCAAATTTTTCTGCAATATGTTACCTATAGTGCATCAGTTGATCTAGCGTTAACATAATTTTTGAACTTTTTATTGGTTTTCGGCTACTTGGCTATTTTACCCAGCGTCTGTCTAAATTTCGCATTAGCGTAGCTGCAGGTGGACCAGGCTCATCTTGAAATGTCCGTGGCCCACCTTGAAAAAATTTTCAAGTTTTAACCAAAATCAAAACACTACGAATTAGCTAAGCACACAGCGAATTAATATAATAGAGGACTCATGTGAGATGAAAAACGGCACCATTTTCTTGATCAAAATATCCTCCTTTCCTAAGGTGCTGGCAATTTTCAATTTCATTTTTATCTACGAAATTCGTGTCAATTGTGATCTCTAAATTAATAATTATATTTATTCATTCATTTATTTTAATTAGATTATTTGGAAAAAAACTTCTGATTATTGCTCACAGGCTCGAATGAGGGGAAAGGAAATTGGAATTTGGTACCGAAGGAGTGGGGACAATAGCTTCGAAAGTAGTGCTGTTTTTCATTGCAGTGTTGAGATGAGCATGCATCCTCTATTATATGTATTTAATGCTATGTGGCAAGGCCATGGCATCTTCCTTCTTTCAGTTTTTGCATAAAAAGCCCGTATCGAAATAGTTAGGATAATTTTTTTGATGGGACTTGGTGTTTCACGCATCAAAAATTATAACCACCTTGAGAAAATGTCCCAGCTCGGCCAATGATATTTCCTCTCTCCACCCTTCAATTTCGGTCATAATATTTAATTCTCATAGATTAGCCCAAAAAAATGATATGTTATTGCTGATGCAATTAAAGGTTAGATGTTAAATTACCGATGATCAACTCGACATTGTTCTCTTCATTTCCTATGAAAATCACCTTTCCATTATTTTTAATCGCCTGCACCAATTCAGGGGTGTAATATTTATTTTTTGATAATATCAGCAAACTGATTCCATTTTTGGTGGCTTCTGTTTGTAGTTCATTTAAACTATTGGGCTCCTCCACGCAGAAGCATTTAAGTACCTGTTATTCAGAATATTATATTAATGTTCGGCAGAATTATTTGTGCCCTTTGTAATTATGCAGCTTTATATTTTCCTTCGAATTATTGTTCTTGTTTTCTTTTTAAATTCTGTCCCACAAGTATGTATAAAATACTTGATATGCATATGCTTTGTTATTCAAATCGAATATTCTGGAATTACTTTTATTATAAATTCGAGATACTGTGTAAATACCTTGGGAAAATGAGCTGTTATAAATTGAGATTCATCTGTATGATTTTCCACCGTATACACAGCGTGTCCATTCAGTAGGGCTACCACCAGTGCTGCTTGACCATATTGTGAGCAAGCATTTTGTATCAGTATTGTGTAATCTTTTCCTTTATTAATATTACTTCGGAGCATATGTAAAGCCTGTTGACACAAAGTTAGTTTTCATTATAAGAATAAACTGAATAGGAAAAGATAATGAGTAGGCTATACAGTTATTTTCGCAGAAGCAGGGTCAATGGTTCATGGTAGCTAAAGTTACATAATTGACGATGATGTATCGTGTGTTGCAGCCCTTGACAATTGAAGGGGTAACACTGAGACTTCAAAAATTATTAAATTTTCATTTTGATCATTTTCAATATGATTTTTTCCGCAACTAATTTACACAAATGAAACAACGTTGCTTGCCTTATTTGATAGGTTAACTCATAGTCATTGTGGGGACTCTACGGTATGAGGTTAGGGGCTCGGACCCCTCAACGACAGTCGCCGCCCCAAAGGGCAGGCTAACTTATCGTCCTTGTGACGTTAAACAAAACACACAATTACGTTTGATCGTAATTACCGGCAAACACACGCAGGTAATGTACGAGTACGAATCGTGACGTCATCCATCAATCAATGTCACGACTCGTACACGAACCGGCCAGCCGTTACCTACGATAGTAGGGGATGATGCGACCTGGCCGCCCTTATCAACGTACGTATTATATTACGTACGTGTGTCTGTGTGTGTGCGCCAGAACCCGTATAAAAACTCTCAGAACCGGCTCTAAAATCGCCAGTGTTTGGTTTGGTTCTGGCTTACCCATACGCTTGTATGCAGTAGCTGAACACGCTTAAATTCTGTTGAATTTCCTTCTGGTGAGAATATCTCTCACGACAAGGTATTCCACAGTCATCATACACAACAAAATTTTGTGCCATTTGATTGGTATTTAAATTTTTAAGAATGTTTTGAGTAACAAAATTCTTGAAAATTTATGTAATTTTTTTGTATTTTTCAAAGATTAAAAAAAAATTCTCGATGTGAAGTACCATTTTCATTACTTTATTCAGTTGCCCCTTTGACTACATAGTACTAGACCAGTAATACTCTATAAGATCAATGTACTTTTTAATGTTAAGACATGCCAGTGAAAAATTAGGCAATCCTTGCCATTCTGTGTGTTTTCAACGTTTTGCTTAAATTCACCAATTCAGAATACCCGTGATAAAGATATGACTTAGATTGACAAAGATAGCATACTTTAACACAAGGTAAGATATGTCAAGTGGTACGCCCTGGTTGCCTATTTAGCGCCGGCATGTTTAACCGGAAATCATCTTTCTTTACGGGTCTAGTACTATAATAGTTAAAGAATTACTCTATTGATCATTCTCTAAATAGAAATTTCATGTAACCCATTAGCCTTCTCCCATAAATATTGAGAAAAAAATTTTGAAATATTTATTGAATTCCAAGATCTTTTCAAATTACTTACTCAAAATGAATTTGTTTTAAATCACAAAAAAATTAAATACACTAAAAAAAAAGTAACAGACAAGTTCCTGCATGTTCCCACTCGCATATTTAATTTCTTTAGTATTACTTGGGTACAAACAGTTGCTTACATAAAATTGAAGACATTTCATTCATGGAGGTCTTTGAAAAGGCCTTCGTATACATTAAAAATATGAAATTTTTTTCTCAAAGTCTTTGAGAAATAGATAGATGGGTTACATGATTTTTTTTTAGGGAATTGATGGGGCAATTGAATAGAGTAATAAAAATGTTATGTCAAATCCAGAAATTTTTTGTTATCTTTGAAAAATACAAAATAATAGCATAAATTTTCAATAATTTATTACTTAAAACATACCCAAAAATCCAAATACCAGCCGAATGGTACTATATTTCTTGTGTGCGATGATTGAGTCTGCCTATTAAATGGTGCAAGCTGAGCAGTTTTATCTATGGAAATAATTAGAAAAAAATCATATTGAAAATTATAAAAATGACAGTTTAATAATTTTTAAAGTACTATAATGTTACCCCTTCCATCAACAGGGGCTGCGATACATCATACATCATCGCCAATTAAGTTACTTTATCTACCATGAGCCATTGACCCCGTTTCTACGAAGATCGCTGAATGTAGTGATAGAAATTCTATAGTTTACTGTCATGTAAGCCAATGGAAGGATAGCTGCATCATGTAATGTCACTTTTTCTGGTATTTTCCAGCAGAGACAATCGGTTCTGTTTATTGGAGTACAAATTTTTCCATTTAAAGAAATACCCATGATGTCATTTCCTAAATCGTCTGTTCCCGCAAATCCGTACAAGGGATTGTGTCGCTGAATTCAGTTAATTTAAATTATAAAATATGAGGAAGGAATATAAGTTAAAGCATATTAACATTGTTAGTGTACCCCTAAAACATGGCTTTTCTCAAAATCTATGATAGTCTCTGAATAACCATGAGGCAATGGTGATACGTATTTCACTTGAATCGGGTTATTGGGCTCGAAGTTTCTGAAATGCAATGATTTCGATCTAATTCTTTATGTGCGTTCATTTATTTAATGATTGCAGAGTTCTTATTCTTACGAGCTGTCTTCTGCCCAGTAAAATGTGCCATTTTCCCAATCTCTCTTCAAGTAAATACGAGGAACTAAGGATTTTGCTGGTTCCATTATATTTTGTATATAACAACCCCAATGTCCATCTTGATATACATTTACTGCCAAATCATACTTTAATTGATTTTTGTAAAACTTATTATTCAAATCGAATGGTAAAACTGATTCGTCTAAGATTAGAAAACATCTGGAAAAAAAAAAAACATAATTTAGTGATTAAAATTATCAAAATCCTTTCGTCGTTCATGTTGATATTTGATTGGGCATTTAAACTTCATGATATCTTTTCTTGTCAATTGAGGAAAAAAATCGTTGCGCCATTTTATTCTCTGCTGGTTCTTAAGGGGATGCAATCATTGATGCTCCAAGGATAATTAATCTAAACCATGGTATACTCCTACTTGACTTTTGATGAAAGGAAAAATTAATTTTGTTGTTTTCTTCCTACAATTTTAATTGCTGTGTTCGGAGATTTTTTATTTATTTTTTAATCCCGTAGAGATGAGATTAGGTCGTTTAGGAGCAGGATCCAAATAATGGACTAAGTTAAAGTTAAGAATCTGATTGAGTAATTCTAGAGTCTTATTTGATCGGTTCAAACATTTTTCAAATTTTTTAATTTTGCTGTATAAAATGTATTAATATAATTTTACTTAAAAAACAATTTTTACAGTGGCGGTAGGGAAATATAATGGAGAATAAAATATGCTTTAGTGTTTGTGCCTTTCAGTGAACTAATAATTTTGTGCTAGTATGGTGGCTCTAAGTTTAAAATATTTACAAAACTATTAAAACTTCACCTTAAATCGTGTCCATGGATTTCCTTTCGCAAACAATTGAAAAATCCGATAATACCGGATTCATAACTATCTGAGTATAGAATTATTTTAGAATTTTTCTCCTTAAGCAATGACTGTAATTGTTGAATCCATCCAAAATTATTATAATTTATGCGCACCACTTGATGAATTTCATGTTTTGGCGTCTGAAAAATTTATAAAATGAGTTTTATTTTATCCAATGTTACCTATAGCTTACAATGTTTTCAAACTTTTTGAACCGAACCTTATGCCATAGGGTCAATTTTTCGTCCTGAAGGTGATAACTAGCAAAAATGTGAAATCCTGGAATTTGAACATCGTTTTTATTCGTTCGTTGACGCATTAATAAAAAACCATTTTCCGTAAGAAAGGCGATATTTTGTAATATCTGTAATGATCAATTTCCTGCGTTAATTTACCCCCTTCAATTAAATTTGAAATCAATTAAATTTCTTACTTTCGTTTTATCAGTTAGTTCTGGTAGTATTAGGAGATGCGTATTATTGCTTGCGGTTGTATTGGTAGTGACTTTGAAATGTTGAGGAATGTTGGAAGCGTTTATATTTGAACCGTCTAAATTCAGTGTAACATCAACCTGATTAAAAAATGAAGAATTAAAGTTGACGTTTGTAGACAACTTGACGAATTGCACAAATTACATTTAGTCCTGCACGAACATGTAAATGCTGTAATAATAAACACTCAGTATAGGTATATACAAGTAGTCCTAGGAACATTGCTCCAGCAATATTTTTTCGAAAATATTGATTACCTATCTATACCGAAAGCAGGACCGTAGAGAGGAAATTTGTGTCCGAGAGGAAGAAAAAATTTATGCGTCTTAAAAAATTGAAAAGTGCATCTACGTTTAAGTGCAGTACCTAGAATTTATCTGTGGAAGGAGTTTTATAATATTGGGGAAGTTTGTTTCACAAGCGGAGCGATCGAAAAAAATTTTTAATGGATTTTTCAATAAATTTTTGGAAAAACTACTTTTTTTCTCCTTTTTTTTGAGAATTCTGGGTCCCTAAAAATCTCGTATTTGGGGAATCTTCCTTCCTCCTCTCATCAGGCGTGACATAAGAAACAAAAATACGTGTTCGTTAGGTGCAGGCTCCAGCATCTGTTATGGACAATATGTCTAAATATGGGTTGGGTTGAAAGTGGCAATTATGAGATTTGTAAAGAAAATGCGATGTTCCAGATTCCATTTGACATATCATGAATATCCTGTGAAAACTCGGTGTCTTGCCCCATAAATATACTGCATGCCTGATGGGCTTTACCTTCTCAACATCTTTTTCAAAGAGTTCCGTTTCTTTAACCTTTTGATTCTCCCAGAGGTCTTCTACCCATAGAACTGCCTGATTACGACTATTTACACTCATATTGAGTGAAATTAAAGGCGAAGAATACATTTCCAGGAGCTGGGGAGTATCATTCTCCTGGGCTCAGCACCAGACTGTGTGCCTCGTTGCAGGGGCATAGCCAGGATTTTTTCATGGGGAAAAATTTATTTGATTACTGTAGGTTTCCTGCCAGCCCAGGGACTTGAACCATCAACTGACAGAAACCCTACCTCCATTGTCACCATCACCAAAATATGGCAACTGTATACACTCGGCCACGGTGTTGGGTGATGGTGACGAGAGTACTCCGCTGATATGTGTTGCCACACTACTCTCCCCCAGTACAGAAGTGCGCAGTACAATTCAATAGAGGAGGAGCTACTAATGGAAGGGTAGGTGTGTGTAAGAGAGTGGCCGATGCCTCCTTCCAATACATCCCCGCATCGCACCAGTACATACTACTGCTTCAGCGCTAGTGCACTCAATGCCATCATGTTGTGAGGTGGAGAGCAGGTGAATTAGTGGCTGACATGTTCTTCCAAGAGATGGCGTTGTTCACCATCTCCCAGATCACGTTAAGGTCACCAATGTAGGTTTCCTGCTGGCCCGGGGACTTGAACCATCAACCAACAGAAACCCTACCTCTATTGTCACCATCACCAAAATATGGCAACCGTATACACTCGGCCATGGTACCGGGTGATGGTGACGAGAGTACTCCGCCAATATGTGTCGCCAAAATTACTATTTTTTTATACTAGTCTCCTTTAAAATTTAGAAAATCTGAAAAATTTAGTATCTGTGTAACCCGCTGTCGTATATTGATTATTATTAAATTTTTTTCCAAATTTTAAACATTAGAAACAAAAAAATAAATAAAAATTAGGTTATGAAGCAATCGCACCTTTGCCCCTCTTGCTTACGCCCTTGCCTCGTTGGGTCCGGTCATGTCACTCCTATATTGTGATCTTGACCCCAAGCCCCTTGCCTTATGAAACCTCCATCACCTGTGAGACGTAAGCTGAGTACAGGAGTACATTTTTTGACGAATTTTTGTTACACGTTTTGTTGCATTCTTTACGAAAATTTTTGTTCGCTACATCAGCATTTTCCTTTTAGAAGCTTGAGAAAAAATTTACAAAAAATTTTAAAATTGCATTATCCTTAAGTATGGAGAGATTTTCATAATTTGTGAACGTAAAATTTATGGATGATTGTGGAATTCACGGATCAAAATAGAATGTTTAAAATCAACAGTCAAAGAGGTGAAATTTGACAAATGGTCACTTCCTCTGACCACCTACACTTATACATGAAGTGCTTATATTTTAGTAACAAGATTTTATTTCTTATATATACATTCTGAATGAATTGAGCGAAACAGTGTTCGATTTTGACCTCATATAGCAGCGCAAATTTTCCAAATAGTGAAAAAAGTGGCTGAATTATTTTTACTGGAATTTAATCGTGAAACCACTTTGATTTCTATATTTCTAGCTATGAGGTGAATCAGGTTGTGTGTAGACTACGTGTGGATAGAAATACTTTTGACAATATAGCTGGGAAAACCGTTTGATGATGTGAATTCCTTTTGGTTTATTTAGGGGAGGTGAACCACACTCTCTCACAATTACGTTTCTGCTATCAGTTACTTTCTCCGAAAAAAAAAAACAAAATTGAGCATTCTATGTAAGTTTGTTGTGGAGATCGGATCTTTTGAAGCATGATTCAGAGAGAGATTTCCAAAACTTGTACAAACATTTTTGCGTTATATCTTATTTGCATATTATGGCTATTGATACTGGAATAATTTTATTATGTTGCCAAGCGTTAATTAACTTTAATAATTCTGTTTTCTTTGAGTTTGCGTACAATATTCATATTTGATATTCATAGGTTCTGTTTTGTCATTTTTTGCACTGAGAATTTTAAACGATGCATCGAGTGAATACCAATAGCTATTCTCTATTATCTCTACTATCATAGTAACACGAGATAGAAGATACTTTTCATTGATTTTTTTTCAAATAGCTTACGTACTTTGTAAAATGGCAACACTCGAAAATGATGGTCAATAAACGTTGATAAAATCTGAAAAATATCCGAAGAGTCAATGACTTCAATAACATTCAGCCTTGAAATTAAACAGTTTTCCAGGACTAGTGTTGTTATGGTGCGGATCACTTTCTGTATTGGTATTATCTGGAATGTAAATTAATTATAAAAATTGTATCGAATTGAAAACCTGTTTTCTAGTTTGTAGGTATGTAATAGCAATTAGCTACTTCTTGAGATGAATATGATGTAAAATCTATTGTTTGTAATATTGGTGCCTTTAACGACTGCCTGTTTGCGTATCTTGCTTCAATGTTTTTAATTTTCACTCCTCTGGATTCGATTTGTTTGGAAGTAATTTTCACTGAAATCCCTTTGAAAACATCGCACAATAAAAATGAAATTAATTACCTATTTAATTTCTTTTTATGTTATTCGATCTGTCAGCATTTACCTTGTTCGTTTTCGTTCATAATTTTCGAATGCTTCGAAGTATGGATTTCTACAGCATTAATACGGTGCACCAGGTGTAAATTAGACGATTGATTTGAAAAGTAGAAAAATTGAATTAAACTATTAAGAAACAAAATCCAGTTTTCGGTTTTCTTTACTTTGCCGACTGTGCCTGTGCGAAGAAAAAGTGAAATTTTTGATCTGTTCCAGTAGAATAAATTTGTCTTCGTCATTAAACTGAAAATCTATTCTACCTTCCAAATTAGAAGATAGTATTGTTTGAAATTGATTTTCGTAATGAAAGCCTTTGATTCGTAAATCTTGGTAGATGTCTTCAGTTTTTAATGTTACAGTTTGACTGTCAATCTCTTCAGAAATGTCGACTTTTTTGTCCTCATATGAAATAATGCTAATGTAACCGTCGACGATTAACTCATCGTTTGAAGTTACTTCAAAATTTCCATTTCTACTTTTGATTACAATATCAAAATTTAATTTCTCTGTGGTAATCGAACGAATGAAAAACGAATCTATTATTTGAGTTTGTAATAAGATTTATTATCGATGAAAATGTTAGTTTCTTTACCATTTCTTGGGATTTCTACGTTTTTGTAAAAATTTACGTTTTGGAAAATTACTGACATATCTTCGTAGTTAGTTTTTTTCTTCGTGGCAAACGCTTCCCACACCATTTTCTGGAAAACGTATACCTACTGTAAATAATAAACTAAATTCTCTTTAGCGTATGGATTTAAGCACTTGACTGTAAACAGTCATACTGAAAAATAAGAATTGGGTTCCAAAATTATTTTAATTGATATTTTGTTTCTTTCCTCTCTTTTCATTTGAAAAATATCTCGAAGTCTAAGAAATTGAAACATTTAATATTTTCAGAAAAAGAAATTTTTTCAAAATTTATTGTTTAACATTTGAACCTTTTTTTGTTATTGACTATTTTTTTGTTTATTAAAATATCTACCAATAGCGTACGCAATTTCCCAAACAAACCGGAAAAAGATAATGAAAATGATTCAAAAGTTAACACATCTCATTGAAATAGAATATCCCATTCCCTCCGAAAAATTTTCTCGCTTGAAAATTGATTTAGCCCTGTGCTTAAAACTCCGAGTACTACTCCAAATTATTTGTTCCTAAAACTTTAATTAATGTACATAAATGAAAAAGTAGTACCTGGTACCTATCCATTGTAAAATAAACACAATTTTTAGATAATTTCAAATCCTCTATATGTTAAGTGTTATTTTTTCTTATATTTTTCATTTACTAGACTATCAATTATTATACAAATAATTATAGTTAAATTTGATCTTTTACTATGAAACCGAAGAAAATTACCAAGTATCCACTTTCTGGAAATATATTTTTTCCATCGACGATACTGCCTTGTAGAAAACGAAATTCTTCGCTTTCGTAAGATATTGTCACTGTATGTTCATTTTTTGTCGATGTTGGGTCAAAATTTTCAAATGGCACATACCAGTCCTTCTCATGATTCCATTTTATTAATGGCGATATCATCGGTGTTCCTCGACTTACAGGAAATGTTAAAGGCGGATACAACTTGCCTATGTCTAAATCAACATTGTAGTTGTACAATCTGAAAAAAACAGAAGCTATTGATTGGTTGTTGTTCTGGTTTGTCTGTTTCTAATCAATACTTATTTAGAAAACAGTCTAACGCATAAATGCACAAATTTTTCCGGAAGAGTAAAAAACTAAATGAATATTGTCATTAGTTCTTAATGGTCATTTTAAAACATTTTTCATAATTGAATTTACGAAAAAAAAAAAAAAAAAAAAAAGTCATTTATGCCATTGGTATGTCATTGCATCTGCAGTAAAATCTATTTTTCAATCACGTAAAAAAAAAATGAAAAAAAAACTTTTTGGTCTAAAACTGTTTGCATATTACTCACGTTCCTAATGAGGTAAGGAAATGTTGAAGTGGTTTCGGATAGTGTTTGTTCATTAAAGATACATTTGAAATGGATTCATGTAACGTTTCGTTTAGCACCGTTTTGAAAATTGAATGAGGAGCAATTTCAATTGTGATCGCGTTGTTAGGTATGTGCTTTAGGCAGTTTTCCATTAACACTGGAGATGTTAAATTATTTCGAAAATATTTAGCTGAACAGTATTCACTCAGGCTCGTACTCCTCTGTTTTTCTGCTACCGAAGAAGATATCCATTTTGATGATCTCTTTTTTGGTTGCGAAATGAGCTGTAACGAATCACCAGCATTAGGTCATGCAGTAGTAGTAAACATTTACGCAGATTATATGCAAATTATAATTCATTTGCTACCTCTTTGTTCACTGAACCAAAAAAAGAGAAAAGTAACTTTTCGAAAACATTGGTGTAACCTTAATCAGGTTTTCTTCTAGTAGAAAATAACAAAAATCGGGAAAGGTGGCTGGTGTAAAATTTGGGTGAGTATGATTTTATTTTTCTGTTCAAATGGCTTTATATCAAATAAAAAACCAAAGAGTTCAAATATTCTTTATTAAGAAAAGAATAAAAATCGTATTTCATCTATGGTTTGAAATTATTTTGAAGCTAAAATAGGTATCTTCCTACATTTCATTTTTTCAGTTGGTAACTGATTTTTTGATTGAAATTTCCTCGAGGGGTAATGGTTGATGGTGTTCCGGTATTGAAAAAGAACTGGAGAGTTAATTGAGATGCATGGGATGAGCAAAATGTTATTCTAACGAATTTTAAATGATTTTAAAACAAATGAAGAGGAATGATATGAAATATGTGAAATATGTAAAACATGATTCCATTCTCCGAATCGTTTCGTCACTGCTGAGATTTTTGGAAATTGGAAAACTTCTGAATAATGTCGAATGTTTTTAATGAATTTCCTATTTCAAAACACTCATTTCTAATATTCGAAAATGTCTCTATGTGGTCGAATTAATGGATTCTTAAATCATAATCCTCTTCGAATATTTATATTATTTTTGCGTGCAAAATACTTACTTTTTGCATATAATTTTCATAAACTGGCCCTACGGATTGTATGTATGAGCTATGGTACGCAATACTATCAGAAAACACCTCCTTAGCAAAAACATTTTGTCTTTTGAATTCCTTTATCAATTTCAGAACCATATCCACTGGTCCAGCTATCGTACAACTGTTTGTACCATTGTAACAAACGACTTCCACAGCTTTTGGACATCTGTTTTTTACTGTTTCCCCACCTAATCCTAAAAAAAAAAAACGAGTATTTTTCAAATTAATAGTTTTTATATTTTTTTATATTTAGAAAAAACAATTATCAAATATTTCTCAATAAGCAATTAACGTCTCCCAGAGTACATCATTTGGCTGCCAAAATAAAAAATTAAAAGTCGTTGATGGGATGAATGCCATTACTTTTTTTCTCAGAATATTGTTAAACGTTTTGATGATTTTCCAATATCCATACGTACCTATAACAGCCATTAATCCTTTGAGTGTTGGAATTTCAATGGAAGCCAGTCCTCGATAATAGGCGGCGAGAAGAGCTTGTTCTTTACTGAGGCCATTGTCGGCGTAGCCACATATAATTTCTCCAAATGAATGTCCAATAATGCCATCCGGTTCCAATTTAATGGATCTTAACAAATCAGTCGAAGCTATCTGAAATTTTCGAACAGTTGTAATATTTTTAACCAAATTTTTTTACGTTTTAAGACTGCACCGTTTTTATCGCACCATAAAAGCTGTAATGCCCACAAAACAGTTGCAAATTTCATTGAACGTATTCGGATCGGTGCTTGTCACGATTTGCAGCAGGTTCAGTCCATAAGTTTTCAAAATACCGTGACATTCTCTCATAGACTTTTCGAATTCACGCAGTGCCATTAATTCTTTGCCCATCGATACCCACTGAGAGCCCATTCCCGGATAAATGAACCAAATGGGTCGTTTTAGGTTTTTCACTCGCTGTGACACACAGAAGGAGGGATTCACATAATCATAATCATATCAAATGTCCTTTTTTTGGGGGGGATGATAGATTTTCAATTAAACTGTGTGTACGTTACCTGCCATTGCTTAATTTTTGCGGTATTTTCTTGGTCTACTATTGCGTATCCACGGAACTCATGACTAGGAATGCCTGGGCTGAATACTCTATGTAGTAGTCCTATCAATTCTATATTTGCAGTCGTCGAATGTAACTGAAAGGTATTAATGAATCATTTTCATTTGCTAATCATCAGGACCGTAGAGCCCCCTAAAGAATCTAAAGTTACAATTATGTTCAGGTGAATTATTCAGAATTTATCTGTGGGAGGGGTTTTACAATACTGAGGAAGCCTATTCCGCTCGCTCCTCTTATGAAAAAATTATTTTAAGGATTTTTCAGTAGATTTCCCATGAAAATCTTCTTATTTTTCTCTTTTCTTGAGAATTCCGGGCTCCTAAAAATCGCCGGTCCAAGGGGAAGCCTCCTTCCCCCTCTCGTCAGGCTTGCTAATTATTGATTTATAGTAATTCGCTTCGATATTGAAACTTACGTATTTAAGTACAGACTCCACTGATTCTGCAGTTCGTCCGGATATAGTGACCAACCTTGGGGTGTAATCGTCGTAGGAATTGCCTTTTCTTAAGTTTGATTTTAGAAGTAGATGGGCGTTAGATCCTCCAATACCAAAATTATTGATTGCGACATATCCTCCACTCCATGGAGTATTTTCCGTAATTATCTGAAAAATTATGAAAGTTAAAACAAAAATAAGAATAATGGAGGAGAATTCTTGGCGGTACACTTGGGCATAATACTTCCATCGGCATTGAGATTTTGTTTGTGATTATAAATTCGAGATGAAATTAAGAGAAGAATTTCTTCATCATGCTTCAATCGGATTCAGTGTACGTAATGCTGAAGATATTGCATTTTAGCTGAAGACGAAAAGTGTTGTAAGGCAATGAGTAGAAAAAAATAAGGCAAAATAATAAGTTTGAAAATTCTTCCATTTCATCACGCTTATCAATCATAGTTTTCCTCAGCTCGCATACAAAGAGTAAGAAAGAAATATTTTAATCTTGTATAAGGTGATGCATCCGAATATAAAGTGAAGAAAAATCTGCTCCCCATCTGTTAAATTTAGACATTTCATCATTTTAAGTGAAATTTTTTTCATTATATCACTCTTTTCCTTCATCTGTTTTTTAGTACACATCCAACAAGTATGAAAGAGTCCTTGCATTTTATCGAGATATTCTCCTATATATTTTTTTTTTAATTCAGGTCTAATGAGTACGAAAGAAATGTTTCAATCGTGCAAATGATACATCCGAAAATAAAATGAAGTAAAATGCTTCTTATCTGATAAAATTTAACATTTCATTATTTTATGTTAAAATCTTGTAGTTTATCATGATTTTCGTTCATAGTTTTTTAGCTCCCGCCCAACGAGTAGAAAAGAAATAATTCAGTTAAGAAATATTACAGTCGGGTAAATCAGGAGTCTCCAATCTTTTTATAGGAAAGGCCAAATCGAAGATACTCATTGACAACGTGGGCCAAGGTTTAGATAGAGAGAGCCGATCACGATGATCAGTTGATTAAAGAAACTCTACATCTCACAATCAATAGCAAAGTTTAAGAACATCAGAAGGGTTAGCGGATCGGTTCAAAAAGACTGATGGGCCGGATCCGACACTCGGTGTGTAGGTTGGAGACCCCTGGTTCAAATAATATATTCGTTTGTAAAATAAAGAAAGATCTGCCCCCGTTACAAAAATTTCAACATTACGTAATTTTCAGTGAAAATCTTTACATTTTTCACACTGTTCCTTCGTACTTTTTTTTTATTCTCATTCAACGAGTAGGAAAGAAATATTTTAATCTCATAAATTATCCAACCAATTAATTATAAAAGGAAGAAAAGTCTGCTCCCTATCGTAAAAATATCAATATTTTATCACTTAAAGCGAAAATTCTTGCATTTTATCAGGCGTTTTGTTTATGGTTTTTTTAGCTCGCACTCAACAAGTAGGAAAGAAGTATTTTGTTCTCGTAAATGATGCATCCAATTATAAAATGGAGAAACATCTGCTCTTTATCAAGAAAATTTGAACATTTCATCATTTTAAGTGAAAATCTTTTTATATTTTATCCCGATTTTCCTTCTTTGTTTTTAGCTCACATCCAACGAGTAGAAAAGAAATATTTCGTATGCGTAAATGATATATCCGACTGTAAAGTAAAGAAAAATCTTCTTCCCATCACAAAAATTTGAACATTTTATCATTTCGAATGAAAATCCTTGCATTTATCATGATTTTCCTTCATAATTTTTTTAGCTCACATCCAATACGTCGGAAAGAAGTATTTTAATATCATAAATGATGCATCCAATAAATTATAAATGAAAAATGTGCTCCTCATCACAAGAATACTAATATTTATCATTTCAACTGAAAATTCTTGCTTTTTATCACACTTTTTATTCATAGTTTTTTTAGTTAACATTCAACGAGTGAGAAAGGATTATTTTAATCTTCTAAATAATGCGTCTAATTAAAGAATAAAGAAGAATCTGCTCCTCATCACAAAAATGTAAAGATCACGCTCTTCCTTCATATTTTTTTTACCTCACATCCGTCAAAAAGAAAGAAATATCCTCGCATGTTATCTCCTTATCTTCATATTTTATCCCCTTTTTCTTTCTAGCAAAATGGACAGAATTCCTAGTAGAAATGAATGAATTCTACGACCTATGTGTTCTGTGTATCCTAACTGATAAAACATCTGCACTTGTGCACAGACCAATTACAGTGTATCAAAGATTGTTTTTTGGCATATGTATGTATCATTTGACATTAACAGTGCATATATGAAACGTAAACAAAACAAGATTTTGTATGAGCTGCTACGGCACTCATGCGTCGACTGTACTTTTCACGCTAATGGTGGCAAGTTCGAATCCCCAAAATACTAAATTTCTAAATTAATTTTTTTTATTCTTTTTTCTTTTAAATAAACCTGAGCTATAAAGAGAATTTCATGCTGAAGATGAGAGTAGGTGAGCCACCGAAGGCGGGGATTCATTATTAAGAACAACATGCGGCTGAAGCAGCAGAAGTTCTGTGTATGCAGACATCTACTATTCATTTCCCAATTGATTATGGTCATAGCTGAACACAGGGGAATAAAATTTGATACACTAAAATTAGTCTGTCTCTAAGTGCGCATGAAAAAACTAAAACAGGGATAATTTATTTACGATTTTATTTTTAATAAATTTCTACAGTTTTTTGATCAATACCTAAGTATTTTATTGTCATCAATTCATGTAGGCTAATTAAAACGTATTTTATGTTAATTCTTTGAATCATGGCAACATTTATTTTAAAATTATTTCACTGCTGCTTGTTGTTTGTTAACTGCTATTTATGATAAAGAAGAGATAAAATAGGACAAGACTAGTATTTACAATTTGTTTTTCAACTTAACAGCATCCCAATTTTTAATTTTAATTTAATTTTAAATACCATATGATGGGCTTTGGCTCTATGCAATCATTTTACCCAGCGTTTGGAAAAATGTTGACATGGGGAGGCAGTGCTTATTCTAAGGGTTTACCGAAGCTGCACAAATTGAAAATTTTTGAAGCTAGAGGCTACATTTTAAATCCCCTCCCCCTAAAAAAAATTGGTTGAGTACAATCATTGTTCAAAACTTATCAACAGTAGTTTTGATAAGTTTAGAATTGTCAACTATTTGAACTAATGGCCAAAGGCCCAAATACATGAATTTGAAATTCAGATTTTGGGTTTAAAAAGAATTGGAAAATGAAAACGGTAACTAAAGCTGGCTTCAATTCAATTTTTCGGAGCTGCACAATATGTGCGCAGCTGCACATTAGAATAGGTGCTGGGGGTAGGGGCAATAGGATGAACTGGATTCGGTGGCAAGTACTCGGCTAAGCAGAAATTTTTCAATTACATACTGGTGAACCAATAGAACCAAACCAAATGCACTTCCATTTTGGGTCGGGAACATGACGGTGATTTGTTTCGAACTCAACTTCTGCACCATGTAGATCCATTAGACCACCTTTGTTTCATTAAAATGATATTTATTGGTGGACAAAAATAATTCGAAGAAGGATTTTGAAGTTTTAAAAATGACAAAATAATTATAAAAACTTTTAGTGCCAAAAATTCCAGAAGTTTCATCCAAATCATTGAAATTAATTAAAATGTTGCAATGGTTCTGTAAATACTTAACTGCTTTTCCCTTTTTCAGCGAAAAATTAAATTTATATTACTATCTTAACGAGTGTATTTATACTATTGTTACAAGCTATTAAAAGGTGCAAAAATCTATTTCTTCTCTTTGATTGCCCAAAAAAAAAAAGTAAGATTGTCAGAGTCTACCTATGCTTAGTACCTTTATAGCAGTAGTACCTAATTAAAAATATTTTACACTCCCTAAATTTATGAAAAAAATACCTTTCTGGGTTCTGTAAATAGGGACCTATAATAAGAAGGTAAAGAATAAAGGTATTGTAATTTTTTTCAAAAGAATCTCGTAATAAAATTAACTATCAGAAAGAACTTTTTTGATTTTTATGAAGAGATATAATACATATGTAAAAGTACCTATGGTACTATAGTATCAATGGAAGGCTGTTTATAATGCCACTAAATTTGCGGATGACTGAATCAAGTGTGAATTGAAAAAATACAGATACTAAAAGTTGATAGTGATAGGTATTAAGAAAATCTGGAAACATTAGTTGGGATCAAGTTACAGTTGCTGTACATTCGAATTTCAATAATTACCTGTATTTTTTTTATTTGTAAAGCTTCGATACCATTTTGTGGCGAAGTAAAGTGTAAATTTGGTGGTATAAAACCGGTCTCCATGGCTATAATAACTTTTGCAATCGAGCAGAGACCTGATGTAGCTTCTGTATGTCCCATGTTCGATTTTACACATCCTGCCAACAGTGGACTTGCTCGTCCTTCACAGAGTGTCTGCAAGGATCTCATTTCTTGGTAGTCGCCAACCTGTAAAAAATGAATTTACTCGCCTATATATCAGATTAGAAGACTTTTACGTCCTATTTGACCGATGTTACTCCACCTTCTGTGAACATTCCACTCTAAACGAGAGATTCATATGCAGGAGCCGCGTGTATTAATGTCATCCGGGAGGGGGCGTGATCATAAATTTTTATTTTTTACAACATACACTCGCAAAAATGTAATTTTGACAAACAAAGACAAACAAAATCAAAAAATAAAAATATCATCAGTCAGTTCAGTTTTTATTACCGCGGATCATTATTATCGACAGTTTGGCCTTTGAGGGGATGGTACTCATCTATGATAAACCTTAAAGAACGATGTGATAAGATCGATGAATATTTTTTTACAAACTAAATCAGTATATGACTTTTTTGTTTCAAAATAATATCATCTTAGTGTTTTGACTTTTTTTTTTCACAATTTTGCTGCTAAATTAGGGGGACTGAATGAAAATGTCTGGCGCATTAGCACTTTTCACCAAAATTGACTTACTCTAGTTCCAGTTCCATGAGCTTCGATCCACGATACTTCCCTTTTTGGCACGTCGCATTCTTCGTATACCTCATTTATGAGTTTAGTTTGAATAAGATGAGATGGAAACAAAATGCTCTGTTTCTTGTAACCGTCATTATTCGTCTTAATATGAATAACTTCGGCATAAATTCGTCGAGCATGTTTAGCTTTTTGCATAAGTATAGCACTAATAGCTTCTGATCGACAGAAACCAGTTGCTAGACGTAAGAAAGAAAAATGATTAGTTTCTTGCATTGATTAGAGGAAATTTCCAGCCATCATTCGAACCTTTATCGTCGAAGGATCTACATCTGGAGCTGGTGATTCCTAAGTTTTTATAAAGCCTGACCATTCCTGGAGCCATGCACAGGTTCGATCCACCTACGACTGCAGCTTCGCATTCACCCCTTCGAATTGCTGTGTACGCAGACTCGAGAGCGTACAAACTAGACGAACAGGCTGTATTTACTGTGCAACTGGGACCTAAGCATTATTTCGTTCAAAAATTATGATTCCAGTCTTACGCTAAAGGAAGTATAGTTAAGGGAAAATTCAATTTTTAAGCTGACCATGGCAGCCTAGCCAATAAGAGATACGATTTGCCAGAAAAGATTGTGCTCGCTCGCAAATCAGTGCTCCCTTCACATCGGTTCTAAATGTGCTTTCAACTTCCGCGTCGCTGGTACAGTTTGCTACGTAGACGGCCGTATTGGTGTTCTTGAAGTCTAAGTAACTGTAGCCTGATAAATTTTTGCCATTAGAATTAATCAAAATTGCGGGCAGAGCCTATATAATTGTAACGGGTAGTTCTGCCTTGTTTGGGCAGTTCGGAAAATTACACTGGGTTGTTATGACTAAAACCTTATGTGTGTTGCTTAAAGTTTACCACTATATAAAATAAAATCTAAAATTTTATGTGACTTTTGCCGCAACATTTTCTGTTTTTACATTTTTTCAGTGCCTACTTAATTGATTTAAGCAGTTCTAAATTTTCCTTCCTTGTAATTGGCCCTGATTGCAGGGTATCAAAATATTTAACGTTGGCGATTATTTCGTTTTCAGACCTGCATCCGAAATGGCTTCGTACGTTTTTTCGAGCAAAATACGACACAAAGGATCCATATATTCGGCGTGTTCGTTGGTGATACCGAAGAAAACCGCATCAAATTTATTCACCGATTTCAATTTTCCAGCGCTGAAGTTCAATTCTGGTAAGTCTAAAATCGTTTCCAAAGAATTTCGCCTGTATGAGCTCCGCGTAGAAAACATGCGATGGTAGTATTTAGGAAAATAAGTGTCACATAATTTTCCATTACGGTGCTTTGGCGAGGTTTTTGCGTTTTGATACTTTTTGTATTCAAATGACCTACCTGTTATGAGGTCTTCTTCGGCGAATAATTTCTGCGCTAGTACTGAAATATTTTCGCATTGAGGGTAAACTCCAGAAATTCCAGAAATCACAATTTCCTCTCCAGGTTGTGGTTCTGTGTAAGGCATGCTGAAAGCTTCAATCTGCTCCGAGTTTCTCACTAAAATTTTTATTTTTTCGTTATTATATTTTTACATTCAGTTTTTAAATATTTTCAATTAGCCTGGCTCTATAATTAAATTATTCTCTTCTAAACTCGAAAGTAGCGACTTTAAACAATTTTAATACGGTTTTTACCTGAATGTTGAATTAATAGATGATATGCTTCGTGCTATGCTAGTTGTAAACTACCTAACCAGTATAATAAATGTGTGTGTTAAATAGTAAATTGATTATCCTTTTAATTAAGAGACAACAAGATTAAGTAACGAAAATTCATGAATTTCTAAACAGTTTATCGCCGATTTCGATTAAACAATCCCAACAATAAGTATTTGGAGGGGCAATGTCCTCCGGATTTCTCATCACTCCCTTTCTGTTACCATTTCACAAAACCAATTACCAAGTACCCTACTTCGATTGTAAGAAAATTTAATAGTGTGTGTTATGAATATTCTATTGGAATTTCATAAAAAAACTAATTCCATTGTTGTTTTAGGAGATGATTGCATTGTAACTGATTTCGACTTACGAACATGGTTCTCATCATTTTTAAAAATGTATTTTTATACCGATTTGTATAAGGCAGTAACTAATTTCAGCTTGTAATTAAAGTCCCATCCTAGATCGTTTACTTGGTCATGTATATGTCCCAGTTGTGCTTACGAAAACTGAACTATGTGTATATAGTGGTTTAGTGGCCATATAACTCACTTGTTGGCATAATTAAGGAGACTATAATGACACTTAACTTTCATTAATATTCAACTATGGTCGTTATCCATTACGATTTTGGTATTTTTCCTATCGAACAGTTCATAAGTAATATCCTCACATATACGGAACTGTTACATTTTGGGGTGTAACTGTTTGTGTTGAGATAATCTTAAGTGTAAGGAGACAGACTGCATTCTGGGTTTCTCTTTACTCAGACCATAGATACAACTTTTGGAAATCGTCATTTTAATTCGTGATGATTGACCACCAGATCAGAGTTACTCGCATTTTGAAAGACATCAGTTTGTGCTGTGAAGGGTTACTAAATTGTTAAAAAGAAGATGATAGCATTATTTGTGAAAGAAAGAAAATATCCATATTTTATCAGTTCTAAGAAATATTCGAACACGTGGAAAACGGGAGCAGTTGAAATCAATTTTATGAGAGTACATTTCAGTATTTCAGAATCACTTCATTAAATTTAAATACAACCTATTTGAACAAGTGAATGCTATCGTTTTTGTATTTGACTTTAATTATGGTGAACTTGGTCCGATCTTATTGAAACTCCACTGATTTACTCATGAAGGATTGATGTGTAAACATAGAAATATCTGAATGTAATTCTTGTACACACCAACCCATCAACTGACACACACAAACGAGAGTTACAATATTGCAAGACATACTAGTTACGCAAATCTGACAATTGTAATTCTCGTTTATAATACCTAATAAAGTTATAGGGTAAAAGTCGGTAAGATCGCGCACCTAGAATTTAAGTCACCATAACTTTATAACAAATGGTTAAAATTTTACTATTTTTGGGTATGTTATCGTCCAAACCTTTGACTATAACATATCCAAAGCACAAATTGTGGCGCAAACTACGACCGGAGCTATAATGATTTTTGCAAGACCTTACAAAAATATGACCACCAAAAATATGTCTGTAAGATCGCACATTTGCATTACCTACTAAGATCGCGCACCTCCATAAAATACAAGTTTTATAAAAAGTGGTAAGTTGTTCTCTTGATATGTATAACAAATCAAAAAATAGTAGAGTTTTAATCATTTGAATTGAAGTTATGGTGACTTAACCACTAGGTGCGCGATCTTATAGACCCTTACTCTACTCCTATAATGCTTTCTCCATCGACAATTCTATCAGTAGTTGAATTCAATAGGCTGATTCAATTGTGAATCTGACCTGTAAACTTCCTTATCTGAAGGATTATCTTTTCTCAAATTCTTGTCACATTTCGTCATAGGTAGTGAAAAAAAAAAATATGGATAAAATAGAATAAGTAAAACATTATTATATGGCATAAGTGCAATTTCACCAACTTATGATTTGAATTTTTTAAGCTACTTTTTTCCATCATAAATAGGCATGCAGTTGAACTTTTTTAAATCATCTAAAAGCTTATTAAACGTAGTTTCCATCAGTAGAAAGTAACTTACTATTAGAATTTTACAAAAGTCATAAAATAATCCGAGGTAGTTTGAAAAAATTATAATTCCATGGTCTAAAAACTTGAAATGTAAATATCTTTTGAATGATAAGTAGTAAAATCACATTTTTGGTATCAAAATCCATGATATTGTTATGGCGATGTTGCAATGTATGCAAATTGTTATATCAGCTCTTCAGGTTTAAGAATTAGTCGGTGTGTGATCTTAGAAACTGCGCAATCTTACAGACCTTTACCCTATAAACTATTTAGACAAGTTGAAACACTCTGATAAGAAAGCATCACAAAAGTCATCTTTATCATTTTATCCCACTAACTAAGTGCTAGTGTCATTTGCGATTCGATGCCTTTCATATTAAAACTTATGCTTACCCAGCGGAATAATTTGTCCCAACTACAAAATAATGATGATTTTGTTACATTGGTTTTATTGGAGTGCATCAGCTTGTCTAAAATAGTCTACATAACTTTAACTCCTACAGTACACTGAGCACTAAGATGTTTACTCATCAAGAATAAACCAAATTCACTTTACAAATCCTTCTTTTAAGAAACTTGATCAACGTATTGATTTCTTGAAAAAAAAAGTCATTTGTTAAAAATTCTTTGGCTAAAAAAGAATTTGATACTGCAATGACCATTAAATGTAATGGCTAAAGTTCTACAGATACGTAGTCACATCTATAATCGTCCAACAAAAAATGATCCCTGCCCCTAGGAGCAATTAACATTCCCAAATATCAGTATGTTTTGAGTTTTGAATTTAAATTTTCACGTATTATTGTAATGTAAATTCAGCCATGAGATATACGGTCACAGTAATGTGCAAATAACAAATGTGAAATTGTGAAGTTACGCTGGTTGCGTTTCATCTGAGAGATAAACGTCCGTTGGAGTATGGCCGGCAAGTTTTGTGTAGTGTGTGTAGCAATCGCTACACACGAGAAATTCTCAAGTGGTTTTTGCTACGCATGGGAAATAATTACGTTTACCCACAATTACTCTTTATTCTGTGTAAAATTTGCACCAAAAAAATTTTTTTTTTCGCCACACATGGGAAAATGAAAAGTTTCTGGCCCTGTTTGGACGAACTACATACCTACCTATGTGGTCCAATGGATTGGCATTGTCCCCTTAAATGATGAACTCGTGTGCCAATGTATACGGGTTATCTACATGTACCTATACATAATCATTACGTTAATTGCGGTCAGATTGGTCTAATACAGACGATTCGTTTCTAAATATTCGAGCCATTTAGCCATCGTCGATTTATAAATTTGGCCGTTGTACGTGTCGTCGATGTTCGCGATGTTTAAACGCTGCCCGTCTTCGCTGTTTTCAAAAAAAATCGCATTGTCCGAATCCGAAAGCGTAACGTTCAAATACGTTGCCAGTACGACGATTCTGAATAGTTTAGCCTTCTCCAAATCGCGGTTCAACTCGTCGGCGGTGTACACCCGGCTGTGGCCCAAATCGGCCAGCGTCCGATTCAGGGTTTTCAGGTACGCGCGCAGCAGCCGGTCCAAATGCTCGGTGAATACGTCAAATTTGATGGACGTCGTCGCGAATATGATGATGTCGTTGGCCGGCGAGGTCCATCTGCAGTTTTGGAAATCGATCATTTTGGCGGCCAGGACGCCGGCCTGCGCGTCGCGCTTGAACAGAACGTTGGTCGTCCACAGGTCGCCGTGGTTCAGCACGTTGAATTCGTACGGCGCGCCGGACAAAATGGCCGGCAGTTGGTCCAGTATCGGGTCGATGAGCGACGGTAGTTTTTGGACGAATGTCGACGAGATTCGGTGGCGGCGCGCGATGGCCGTCCACGCGAGCAGAGCCGCCTCCAGCCGCTGCTTGACAAAATTTCGGTCGACGAAAAAGGTTTCGCGCGCCACGGCGTCGACGAGAGCCGAATTCGTTCGCTGCACGGCGTACGAGGCGCCGTGGAAGGCGGCCAAAGACCGTAGCGTCGCCTCGCACTCGTCCAGACCCAGTTGCCGGTTGCGATCCGCCATGGTGTAGCCGGAGGCGCTCAAATCCTCCAGCAGAAGCGAGTTCGATTCGATGGTGTGGTAGTGCTGGGGCGCCATATCGTGGCCCATCGAGTGGCTCATTTTTGGCAAAATATACTCGTACATGAGCGACTCCTTGCGGTACATGCCGTTTTTGGCCAAAATCTGGTACGCCGGCACCGCGTGCGGTACCTTGAGGACGAAGAATTTCTTGCGCGATACGTTGTCGATCTCGTACTCGACGCGCACCTTCATTATTTCGCTGCAGTAATTGTTTCCGGCTTTAATTACGTTTCTGATTATCTCGTACCGTTTGATGGACGGCTCGGTGCGATGGATTTTCTGCAATATTGTAACGAGCAATGTTTCGTCTATTTCGTCGTTCATATCGTTCCTGCAATCGAAGATTACCTATATTGTTTCTTAGTGCGCGTGTGGGTAATGTTGATTTCTAATTATACGGCTTACAATAGCTGATCGTTGCATCATTCACTCTTGCGTACGTTTTGTGCAGTCTACGTTGTGAATTGACAGTTACACGAAGAGTCGTTCACTGTAGTACCGTACCTACCCGTTTTTAGGCTATCCTCAACTTCAAACGTAGTATAGGTCCCTTTCTAATCCTTACTATTATTATAAAAATATATTGACGTAGTCTGTGAATTCATTGTTTTGGCCTGAAATTGAGCTGGTGCGGGGTTATAATATGATGCTGAGATTGTACCTATCAATTGTGAACATTTTGTCCGTCTGTCGGTCTGCTTGTTTGATCTAAGTTGGCCCGAACATGGTTGATATTTGTTTTGTGAAACTTTATTGCGTGCCAAAAGAATCTTTTAGAATTTCTCTGTACTGGTTTTATTTTGATCCGTTCATTAGAAACTGAAAAAATGTTTTATCTGGTATCTTTTACTTTCGTATCTGTACAACTATCAATATATATAATGCCTATCTGTACATTTATTTTTTCGGTCTTAAATTAAGGCGATTGGGTTGGAATACGGTATTGAGATAGTATTTCTCAGTTTGAAAATTGTTCCTGTCTGTCTGTCTGCTTGTTTGATTAAGTCGGCTTGGATAAGGCTGAACCTATTCTACCTGAAATTTTGTAGAGCTAACGCTGCATACTCAGCTAGGAAAATAGCCGCATCAGGTCACTTGGAAATTTTAAAACGCTGGAGCGCCAAGCTCCGCCAGAAAATCAGGTTTTCGAAAATCATGAAAATTAAAAAACAAAACGCAAGTTTTCAAATGCTGTGAAAATCTTAAAATTTCTAATCAGCAAGTTCTACTAGCAAATCGCAAGTTCTCGAATTATGAAAATTTCAAAATTTTAGGATTGCGAGCTTTTAGAAAATTTTGATTTTTTTGAAAGCCAGCTAAAACTTGCTATGACTTTTTATTAATGTTTTTTCAAAGAAAGGAAATGTTATACCTATTGAAAGTAACGTTATAATGGTAAACATTTGGTTTTGGAAAATCAGATCATCATTTTCATTTCGTATCTATTGTTCATTTTCTATTTTGAAAACCTGCTGCTGAAACTAGAAAATTCCAAAAAAAAATTTAAAAACGAATGTTTTGTTCAGTATATAAACAGACTCGAATTTTTGATATTGGTTGAAAAAGAGAAAACCAAACCATGTGTTCAGCCTGAAGCATAATATTTTGTCGGAAAATTCGAAAAGGTTGCCTTAATTTTGTATTTTGTTGAAAAATTTAAAGTAAAATTACTTCGTGATTTCACAAAGGTAATGAATAGTTTATTAGGGATTACATTAAAAATATTAATTTATTTGTCTTGATGATTGGTTGAAGATATTTTTGGTTACTAATACTTATTTTCAAATGCGTCGCCAAATTTTTTTGAATGACTATTTTGACAAATATCTTCAAATCGTCAAATTTTTGCCGATTTTCAAATCGCTGCGGATAAACAGTTAATAAAATTAAAGTTGAGTAGCATTTCAGTTTTTTGAATAAAATTTTTTGATTCAAATTTTGATTTTTGGTTTTTGAATCCTCGCTCTGAATCCCGATTTTAGGTAGATTTTACTTTGGTCTACTTAAAAGTAAAATGCACTACGTTTGCGTACCTAAATTATAGTATTTTTATTTTTAAAAAAAATACGTACTGTGATGAAGAATCTTCGTTCGAACTTTTCATCGATTAGCAAGAAACAAAAAACTTGTAAATATACCTATTATGAATAATATTTTATCTCGGCTCTTTTTTCCACGATTCAAGAGAATACCTAGGGTAAGTATTTTCTTTTAAAGCATTCGCAATTAAGCTTTTTTATTAAATCTGCGTTTGAGTTATAGCTGTTTGTGTTTGTAGTCATTTTTTTAATTTATTGTTCGCATAATTTGGATTAAATAGATTTCAAGGATTCATGTAATTCTACTTATTTGATAAAGTTTATTCGTGAATAAAACTCGCGCGAAGATATTCAAATAATAACCGTAGAAACACAAACAAAGAATCATCTTGTCGCATATAAATTTTATATGTATAATTTAGTTTTGTTGTTTTTTTTGTATTTTTTTAGTGAATTATGAGAGAATTCATTATCTTGCCATAAATTAATATTCTTCTGAGGAACTTTCCGGGTGCTTTTCTCTTGCTCAATTTACAATAATTCTATCAACTTTTTATTTTTACGATGAAAAATTTGTTTACTCGTGGCTTGATAAAATGTTTACTATGGCCTAATCTAGCCACTATATCTAGAAGGCAGTATGCGTAAGAAAATGAAGCTTACACAATTATCTGTCGGAAAATTAAAATGTTGAGTGATCTTACATCTGTGTCATATTATTTCTATGTGAATGTGTGATTGAATAGTCTCTGGAATTTAGAGTTATAACTTCATTGATTTTTATTGTAGATACGTTCAAATAAATTAATCAAATTAATGTCTGTCAAAAATTTATTTAGAACGTTCAATTAAAACCGGTTTTTTTGAGATAGATCTATTTTTTTTTTATTTATTAACCCGAAAAAACTTCCGTGTAAATATCCATGTAATAATTTTTCAATATGTTTCTATTAAAAAAATTTCTCAATTCAGTCGAGCTGATACGTGGCCTAAGCTGTAAAATTTGTCCAAACTGACTAATTTTCCTACAGTTTTCTATTCATTTTCTCTGTTTTTATCGTCGAAGGTATTCTTGAAGTTCCAAGTTCAAATTTTATACAGGTAGCCTATATATGGTGTCTAGTCAAGTTTTATCAATATACTTAGAAGAGGACCATAACACAAGTCAGACCGATTTGACCGTTAAAAATGTCTGCAGAACATAACTATTTTGTATTTTATTTTCTAAATTCTCAACATTGAAATTCCAGGAAAAATGTTCGGTTGATGGTTTCAAGAAAACTACCAAAAGGATTGAACTGAAATTTTCACGGTACGTAATTTTTATACAGGATCAGTCTGAAACAAGCTTGATGTCTATTAGTTCTATAGTTTCTGAGAAAAATGGAGAACAAAAAGTTCATTGAAAAATGGTTTTTCCAGAATTTTGAAGAAACTACAAATAAGGGATTGGTTGAAATTTTCACGATAGATTTTCCTTATGAATTAGTATAAAATTTTAGCAGTTCTTGGTTATTTCATTCGAAAAACTATTCCAAAACAAACTATTGCGCAGCAAGCATGGCAAGAAAATTTAGTTTCTTAAATAAGTACATTGGAATCATCAAAAGATCATAGACATAATAATTTTATCGATTTGAACCAAAATTAGTAAATTAGTTTAGGACCTATTGATTCTTCCGATCACCCCAGAGCATGTATCTTAAAGCCCATTGTTACAAAATTTGATGAAGGTTGAAATAATGCAAAATCAATCTATTTCTCAAAAATCAGGCATATTAGAGCCTTTAAATTGACAAATAATTACCTAGCATATATTTTATTTATGGCCTTCAAATTGACAAATTTACCAAATTAAAAAATTTTTTCTTTGATTGTAAAACTCTGTCTCTTGGATATGTCTAATGGACTTACAGATCCTCTTTTATTGACCAATTTTCATGCTCTTTAAGTTCCTCATTCTGCACTTGCCAGGGACAGGAAAAAGCGCCTCGTTCCCCTTCTAGGGCATTTCTCAAACCATTTACTGTCCTTTTATTGTGATGTCAACATATCCTCAATAACGGAAATCAAATGTGAAATGGAGTCAAAAAAATCAAAAAAAAGTGTTAGTGAATAAACTCCAAGTCAAAAAAATTGATAAAAATTGTTAGTGTAACAAACTCTAACCCAAAAAAATTGAAAAAAAGTGCGATTTGCTAAGTCTCAGAATAATTACATTATTCGGAGTAATGTTACATCTTTAGCCCTTATTATCGTAGAGACCAACAAAATAAGTAAACTCATTTCTATCTACTTTATTTGAAAGGATACTTGACAAATTATGACACTGTTATATTTTATACTTAATATCTTCTTATTTGATATTCCTATGTCTAACTATGTCTCACCTCCACTAGGGTGGACCTCTAACTTGTGACATCTTGGCACGTTTTCAAACTTAATGAATAAGTACAGAGTAGTTCTATACTGAAGCTCGTAAGAAAGGCAAGTGAAGTCCTGGTGTAATTTGAATTACCAGGTCACTTCTTTTAGTGCCTAATTGTTTATGTTAGCCAAAAATGTACTTATGGTACATACCTGAATAGTGCTGACAGATATGCTGACTAGTTGTTTGCCTGCATATTTGTTAGCGCCAATAATTAGGTTAGTGATCGGAGGTAATGGTGAATATTTAGTAGAAATATTTGCCGTTGTTTGTTACAAAGTATTTAGGTCAGCGAATGTATTCGTATGCCTAAATACGACGGAACAAGTAATTTTTTTAAAGAAAATTTTTATCAGATTTCTTAAATCTTTAAGCGAAATTATTATCATATATGTGGGATAACAGATTAGCAACATTTTGCACATAGGAACCCATAGGGATGAACTAGATGTTTTTAAAAAATTTTCAAATTCACATTGAAAGACAATGTGCAAACTGAGAAAGTAAAATTATGGTGATAATGTGTGAAAAACAAAATTTAATTAAATAATTAAAATCTTTATTATTTGGTAGCTTTCCTTTTAGAACACCTAACTTTTCAGTCTAAAAAGTTTTGGAGGACTAAATACAGCTTTTTGAAAATTTTCGTGTTTGTGACGAAGGATAAAAGGAAATTAATTATTATATCATATAAGCTACCTACCAAATTTAAACTAATAACAATAAAAAACTAAACTATTTAGTAGTTTCCTCAATGGAGCACTAAATTTCTTGAGCTTTGACTGAGTAACTTAAAAATAGAGACAAATTTTTGGTTCAATTTTCACATTGCCATGATGAAAGAAAAAAATATTAACCGAGGGTATAAAACTGAGTATTGTCATTACAAATGACGTTGTTATTTAAATTTAAATACTGTTTTTCAATAATCTAAATTTATATTTTTGGATTCAAATTTTAATTTTTTCTGAGCTGATTAGTAACAAGAATCAGCATCCACAATATTAGACAAAATAAAAATTAAGGTAGTCATTTTTTACATTAAATATGACAGAAGGGAGTCAGTTTTGATTAAAACTTAATTTTCATCTGTGGACCTTATTCATATCATTGAAATACAATGGTATGACTGATTTAAGAAAAAATTTAAGTTTTGTGCTGGATTCTCTAGAATGCCAAAAAATTTTTACAGTGATGGATAGAAGACTATGTTACAAGACTTTAACACCTCTAGAAGGAACGTGTGTGCATTGTAATTCAAAATTATTATCAACATCGTGTAGGTAAATGTATTCTAAATAATTTTCACGTGGATCATTTTTTACCAATAAGTTAAAGGAATTTTTACCAACAACTTATAGGAATTGTAAAAATTACTTGGGAAGTTTAAAATTCATGACTAAGTACTGTGGACATTTTTGTATAAAAAATCTAATTGCAGTGAAACCTCTCAGTAACTAACAGGAGCAGGACCAAATATTTTGTCCATTATTGAGAGGTGTCCATTATTGAAAGGAAAAATGTAAAATTAAAAAAAAAAAAAAAAAGAACAAAAAATTGAAAATGAAAAAACTGGACGTATGTAATTTTATTAAAGGGTACAATAGTCGAGTACATGTATAGACATTACTTTAAAAAAGAAAATTGGGTGATTAAAAATTTCATTTTGGATTTAACAGTAGTTTTTTATATACTGTTCTGAAGTTTTTGCATTAAGTCAGCACTTTCAGGGGAATTAATCCTCTAATATAGCTTAACTGTCTGCTATTCAAAAGTAAAATCTGGTTCACCAGACCATTTTACTCTGTAGGTTGTCTGTTAGGGGAGTTTCAGCTTTATCTAATACCTTAATTTACGTATGTTTTTGCCAGGACCAAACACATTATGTTCTTGACGGAAAGTGTCCGCCATTAAGAGGTGTCCACTAAAGGAGGTTTCCTTGTATTTTTTATACGCTTTTATTTAACTCACTTTGCCTAGTTCCAGCGCACTAATTCACAGGTAGCGCTACTTGATGATGACGATTATAATTTAGATGCGTGTTTTTCTTTATTTAGGTACTTTTTTGAAATAATTTTTTATTTATTTATCAAAAAGAGAATTTGTGAAGAAGTCTCTTCAATTCGTTGACGTCGACTAGTTCACGTTATAATAAACTGAATTTCAGAACTATCATTTCTTACTATCCATCTCATTTTTGGATCAACTAAAAACGTTCTCAACCCGTTGTGGTACTGACAATGCAACCGATTTCACGGCTATTCAGATTGTTAAGCTTCTGTGAGTGGTTTTACCTTGAAATTTGAAAGTTATTCCATTCAGTCAACTTTTTCATTGTAGCTTTAAAAAAAAAAATTATAACGCAGCTGCAGCACAGTTAGAATAAGTACAGTTTGATTGTATTAAATTTGGTAGCTATTATCCTAAAATTACGCAGTTTAAAATCATTCTCTTTCAAAATCGAAAAAAAAAAGAATTAAGGAAGTACTCTCCGGCTGATCCTCATTTTACAAGAGATTAATACAGTAAATATTTGTTCCAAATTTCGTAGCTCTTTTTATATAAAACTAGCTGACCCATCGCGCATTGCTGCGATCTCGGAAAAAAAGAAATGAGAATTCTGGGTCCAATGGAAAACGGAACTTATTAATGACACCTTCCTAAATAATAAAATTATAATAGTAAATTTAAATATTCATGTGTATTTCAATGAGTTGAACAAATGCTGAAACTTGAAAACCTCAACTCGAAATCATTTGGTTGTCTGTTAAATATTCAATAATTAAAATATTACTGTGGAATACCTTGTCGTGAGAGATATTCTCACCAGAAGGAAATTCTACAGAATTTAAGCGTGTTCAGCCACTTCATACGAATGTATGGGCAAGCCAAAACCAAACCGAACACTGGCGATTTTAGAGCCGGTTCTGTGAGTTTTTATACAGGTTTTGGCGGGTGCACACAAACACACGTACGTAGTAAAATACGTACGTTGTTTAAGTACGGCCAGGTCGCATCATCCCCTACTATCGTAGGTGGCGGCTGGCCGGTTCGTGTACGAATCGTGACATTGATTGATGGATGACGTCACGATTCGTACTCGTATATTATCTGCAAGTATTCGCAGGTAATTACGATCGAACGTAATTTTGTGTGTGTTTGTTTAACGTCACAAGGATGATAAGTTGCCTGCCTTATGGGGCGGCGACTGTCGTCGAGGGGTCCGAGACCCTATACCTCATACCGATGAGTCCCCACAATTACTATTGGGAGTTTCCATAGCCACTGGGAGTGGGATAGTCAACAAAAAATAGAGGTGATGGTGTGTTATCAAACATAGGTCCAGGCATATGTTTCTATCAGTCGCATCCCCTCATTGGATGGACTCCGAATTCAAGAACTGGATTGTAGCAAGTTAACTGGGAAAAAACCTTGCAATAAAAAAGCAATTGCAGAAATGGACAAACTTTGAAACTTACGTTTTCATAAATAAGATAAAAAGTTTTGATGCTCAGATTAGTACAAATTATGTTTCTTACTAGCATTTAACTTCAACATCCAAATACAGTAGGATACAATTATTTTGAAATTAAGATGTACATCAAATTACCTATACATTTTTTTATTCCTAAAAAGTCAAAAATAAAATAAATAAAAAAACAAATTTTAAGGATACGCTTTTATTTAACTTAGCACTCTAAAAAGTAGAATAATAATTTTTCATGACCTACTTAACTTATTTATTCTTGTAACACAAAATAAAAGCGGAGCAAAAGAAAAGAAATATTTCAATTAGAATACAAATCCAGTTGGTAGACGAAGGTAGAGACAGAACTATCCACTGAAAAAGAGTCTTAAACAAATAATTTGAAGGTTGTTGATTAGTTGTTTTGGATATTGATAATAATGATTGATAATGCACTTACTGTAAGAATATTTTTCTACTTTTTAGAGTGCTAAGTTAAATAAAAGCGTATCCTTAAAATTTTTTTTTATTTATTTTATTTTTAAAGTACGTTACGGAATATTTGTCATAGTTGATTTTTGTAGAGGAAATTACTCCCTACATAAAGATAAAAAATTTTGAATAGACCTCCTCCCCTCGCCGTAAGACATATTATGTCAAAACTTACCTAAATGTGATTTCAGTTACTCTCGTCCTAATTTTTTACTCATTGTGAATACATGTACATTAATAAATGTATAATTATATTCTTCTTTAAAAAAAAAATGTAGGCCATACGTAGATTATTTGATATCAGCTATCAGTAAGTAGCTGTATTCTATTTTCGTATTTGGTAAAATTAATTTATCTCGCTTAACTTATCAAATTTCGTGAGAAAGTCATTGTGTTTTTGAAGAATTCCATAAAACCATATACCTACTTATCATTGAAATTAGGTAATTAAAATATTAATGAAAAGGTGCCACTGTTTTGCGAATAAAATTAGGTATTGTTTAACTTCCAATGCTTATTTTCACCTTCCATTACTTATGAGAACTTCGTTACATCTACTTTAAGACAAAATTAATTTGAAAAATTTAGTTTTATAATGAATGCCATTATGTTAAACGTTATCGTGCCTCTTCTTGAAGATCTGGGTGTCGCCATATTGAAACGTGGTCGTATACCAAAGCATGTTGCATTTGTGGCCGATGGGGCTCGTCGATTTGGTAAAAAACACAAAATTCCAGTTTGTGAAAATCACGAAATTGGGTAATGGCTTCGTGCCCTCAAAATAACATCTGAATTTACTTTTCGATGTATTTTCATTCGATTTTATATTCTAAAGATTACATGCATGCATGCTTGAAGTAATCGATTGGTGTCTGTTGCTGGGCATTCCAGAGTATTCCATTCTAATGTTCTCTTTCGGAAATTATCATCGTCCCAAAGAGGAGACACAACATTGGATTGATGTGCTGAAGGTGTGGTTGCTGAAATGTATAAAAAATTGGTTAGTGTCCCTACCTTAAGTAGGCATATGTGTTTTCCACAAACTTCTGAAGAAAAAATTCTTAGTTTCGATATTGAAGTGATTTTAACGTTTTTTGGCCATACAGGAGTGTGTTGGAAGCAAAAGGCATTCGTTTCAATTTTTACGGTAAATTTGGATGGATTCCTGCCGAAATAAATGCGTTGATGGGTATTCTAATGTTACTCACCAAGGATAACGACAAGGTGACCGTGAATATGGCGATGGGATATACAAGTAATGATAAATTTATGTCACCATTTTCATAAAATCTAAACCAAATTTATGACCCATATGTTATGTTCGAAAACGACGTTAGGCAAACATGAAATGTCAACCGTCGCTTTTAATTTATATGCAGCCATTCGAGATGGAAAAATTGGCAATAATTTATCTGTAGAATGTTTTAACGAATGCTTATTTGCGATAGAAAATCACGATGTCGACCTATTTATTCGTACGTCCGGATATAAACGAATCAGCAATTTTTTATGCTGGCAGGTGAGCTAAAAAATGTAATCTGCTGAATTGGAGAGAGAAAAATTTTTTTATATTTTACTATTTTCTTCTTTCTTTTTTCCAGAGTTCTAATAGCTTGATTTACTTCTGCGACTGTTTGTGGCCTGAATTTTCTAAAAGTGATTTTTTGAAAGCAATATTCTACTATCAGCGTGGTAAAATTTTGACTGAGAGGAAGAAGGTTTTAAAATTTGACGATGATCAGCTATTGTATTTTAAGGAACTAAGACACAAAAGCAGACACTCATTGATGAAATATTGCTTTGAAATGAAATACGTTCGCCATGATGTTGATGTTGAAAAACTGTATTCATCAGATTATGAATCGATTTATCATCATTTTGAATTGGCTTGTGATTCGGTTTTTTGGTATGAGTGAACATTTCGACGAAAAATACACCTTTATAATGTTAAATGAGGAAAATACGTAATTACGAAATTCAAAGCAGAGGTCGTCGCAAATGAAATTTACCCTAAATCAACCGAACGAGAAAACTGCAGTTTTGTGGGCTATTGGCAAGTAATCTGAAATGAATTAAGATGAAGATTCTGTCGTTTCTAATATTCGATTCGAATTCAATTTCAACAGTTTAACTACAATTTATTTTATTCTCATTATTTTTCCGAGTAATTGGCTATTTTTAAAGCTATTGAATTCATCTAGTCTAATATACATAGTTGTACGTATAGATGGTGAAGCGTGTATGTTGGTAACGCCATAATTTCCGAATTACTCGTTGATCAAGCTAAAATTTTCCGGACATATGTGTATTGTCTCAAGGAAAGGTTTTCAACCAACACGGAAGTCCGCAGCTTGGGAGCAAAGTTGTGAATATTGACCTCTCATGCACCCCAAAACAATTTCAAAAATATTTTCCTCCCAAAAAATATCGTACTCGATGTTATTAAGAAGCTGTAACCATTCGGAGCGAACAGCTAATTTACCATAAATGCAATACGTAATCAGCTATCAATAATATCAGATTCTGTTGGCAAATTAAAGGCAATTTGTTGTCGGAATCATTTCAATAAAATATACCTTTTGTGATGACCCTAATTCACCTTCTTCTTCCCCCACAGTTTCCTCCGTCTTAGCTTCTACAGCACCCAATAAATAAATTATTTCTCTAACTTTATAAAAACATAAATTCAACTTAAAGATTTTTTTTTTTTTTCACTATTATTTATAAAATTTTTTCAGTCCTACCTATATAATTATTTCGCTGCAGGAGGTTGGCTGCAGTATTGGTATATTTTGAAATTACAGTAGTGAGTAAAATAAGAGTTTAATATAAAAAGCAACTTGCAAAAAAAGTTTTTTCTGTAAGTAAGTACCTGCTTGTAAAAATTTAATATTCTCATCATAAATTCCGAGTATGCCTTTCTTGTTTTATCTGTAGTCAAAAAAAAAAAAAAAAAAAGAGAAAAATGAATTCCAAAAAGTTTTTGAAACTGAATTTTTTGATCGAAATTTTACATTGGCCTTGGCCCAAAAAGTTGTATATTTAAAAAAGAAGAAGAAGAAGAAGATGACGTTAAAACATCCTTGGTTGAAAAAGTATGGTGTTATACTCTTATGTAAGCTCTTTTTTTTCCGTCAGCTTTATTTTTTTGTAAAAAAAATTTATTATTTTTCAGTTTTCTAAGTATGAAAAAAAGGAGCCCGATATAAAATCCGCCATTATGTCTACGGACGTACCGAGTTTCTCACAGATTAGTTATATTTAAATTTTTACATTCATGATATTGTACCTATTTTGCAATTTTGAATTTTGAAAATCTGACAGCGAATCCGTAATCAGGTACCAAAATAACATTCAAATTTCAATTTTTACAGAAAATGGTTGGATTTTAAATTTTAGGTCCATTATAATTTAGGATCCGTTAAAATAAAACTGACTTGAAAAAAGACGAGCTTACATCAATAAAATGAACTAAAAAAAGCACTGAAAAGTAAAATATAATTTTGAGAGTATAACACCATACTTTCTCAACCAAGGATATTTTAACATTACCTTTTTTTTTCTTTTTCCTTCTTTTTTTTTTTAATACAACAATAGTTCACCACTCTGTATAATTATTTTATTATTTGATAAAATTCTATTGATTAAAGAAGTTGAAATATTCTGTAGGTATTTATTCGAATAAATGGTGAATTTGTTTCAAAAAATATTGTACATAACTAGTTTGCCACTCGTGATAACCAATTTGTTGCAATTACAGTACTTGCCTACAACTCATGCTGCAACTACACAACTTGTCAACAATCATTACACAACTAGGAAGAAAGTTGCTCCTTGTATTTTTTGCAGGGTGTATATGGAATGCTGTATTTGAGCTAGGGGCAGTAAAACCTATGAGTTGGTGAGTCGAATCCCCATTATGAAAGAGAGAATTATGTAACGGGGAAAAAAATTTAAAGGTATGGGGAAACTGAGGAACCTATTGGTTGTGGAAAAAAAAAAAAAAAAAAAAAAAACTTTAAGGAATGAGAAAAGCATCAATGAAAAATGAAAAGAATTAAGGAGTTAGTGAAGTAAGAGTTCTGAAATTGGCCACTTTCATCGCCCCGTACGCCTATCATTTCCTACGCATGTTGCAAAACATACTATTTCATCATTAGGAAATAATTCAGTTTTCGTCACTATAAGCAAAAAATAACTTCTTTTTATACGCTTTTATTGCATTTATTATTGCCACGAATTATAATGTAGTTCTTGGTACCAGTCCCGTGGAATGCGCTTTAGTATTTTAGTTGTGTGTGTTTGTGTTGTTGTTTTCAACTCAGTTTTCGCCTCTAACACCTGCATGATCATCTATTGTACCTATCCTGTTGATAAATTCTGTCACCCACATAAACCATATTCAAATCCTGGCTAAGCTGGAATTTTAATTTTTTTATCATTTCTTTAATGTTTATTCCGGAGTTTCGGACACTCATTCTATGAGACTGGCGGGAGGTGTTTTACACCTGCAATAATGTACCTATGTTAAAAATTCATTTTTACTTGAACTTATTACAAAAGTATTCATGATCTTGCAATCTCTTAGATGCAGCTACTTCCCCCTCAGACATAAGTGAAACAGTGACTTTATAACGATGGAAGTGACTATCTTTCGACAAATTTTCGACAGATTGTCCGATTTGTTTTCTCACTATTCATAAATGGAGGCCGTTATTAATGAGAAAATTGGATCCTTGTAGTAAATATTGTCGGTGTGACCAACTAAAAATTTTGTCATTTGTCAGAAAAAGTCGATTAAGAGGTTGAAACTTTCTCATCATTTTAATGGTAGGTACCTGGTAATTTGATCTCTTAGAATGAATTTTCAATTTTTCTGACATGAATGTAATTAACTTATTTAATTATGCATTAGGGAACCTTCGCAATGCACTGACTTGTATCTTTATAAGCTTTTATTTATAATTGATCTTAGACATTGAACGTTTGACATTTGTATAATATTTTTTCGTTCGAAACAATTATTTTAAATTTCGAAGAAAAAGTTTCGTGTAGTTATGATATGTGTTCATCGGCTAATTTACTCATCAATTATTAACCTATATTCTATAACGATTAATCACTCGCTTTATTCGAACTCATTATAACGATTTTCGTGTTCGTTCGGTTAATTACTACCCACAGGTATAAGTTGAAGAACTTCTAAATTTAATTTTACAATTTATTTGTTTCAATGTTTTTTACATCAGTAAAATTACATTTTTCTTGGAGAGTGCCTGCAAATGCTTGCTGGTAACTATAATCCCAGTGCCATGGAAAATGAGAATGAAAAAATCGTTCAACTGCTTCTTCTCTTGTTGAGTTTTTACGGTATTTATCCGTTCACAGAGAACATCAGCCTTTTTCGACGTAATTGGCTCCTGGTCTATTCGTATGTGACATACGCTTGCATGGTCGCGGGTAATTTATGCTTGGTTATTTTCTCAAAAGATGTCATCTCCGCAATTAATGGTTTATCCGTCATCATCGGTTCGGTTTATTTTTTTCTGGTTCAATTCCTGTCCGCCTACAAACTGCAGAATCTACGGAAATTAATCGTCGCCTTTCGTAGCCACGACGTGCGTTGGCGTACCTTCGTGAAAGAATTGAAAATCGAAAAGAAAATTTCGCAGGATCGTATGTTCTGCGTGCACAAATGCATCGCTGCCTACAATATTGTTTCCTATACCATGGTAGTGGTGTTTCCGATTTTTAGCGTTTGGTTTCTAAACATGTCGAACATGGGGGCACCTTCTTCGTTGCTGTTCACCTGTTGGTATCCCTGGAATGTGCGAGATATTCGTTGGTATCTTTTCACCTATTTTGTACAGGTATTTAACGGAGTACTATTCCAATTAATTTTGTACACGACAACGACGTTCAATGTGATCGTGCTGTGGCTTTTCAAGAATGACTTTCACGAGCTGAAAATAACCATACGAAATCTAAGATACTCGCAGAACTCTTTGAACTTCATCTATGACTTGAAGTTTTGTGTTAAAAGGCATCAGACGTTGACAAGGTAATTTTGAATTTGTATTTTTCACGGACGCTCTTCCGAAGGGACCATAAGTTTGTGAAAACAGGTTTCGGTTACTGAATTTTGTTACTCCGTAATCGTCCTAACAGTAACCTAGGCTACCTATTTTAATGTCGGTTTTCGAAGAAAATCTGAAAATTGATCTGGTATTAAGATCGAGAATCGGGTGTAGGTTCGTTTTTCATTTCACGACCTCAGGAAACTTTTGGAATTATTAGCCGAAATTCGGATATAGTACATATATATTTGTATGTATGTTGTTAGAGAATAACAGGTAGTAACGGACTTTTTTTTTATCATCTATATCCATTCAGCTATGTCAGAATGGGAGTATATCCGACTCCTTTTTTTCCTAACATTGATATTTTTTCATCGAAAGCAGTTTACTTCTTCACTTTTAGGTCGCCATATTGCCTAACTTCAAAATAAAAAATTTTGCGAAAGTGTTATATAGAGTTTGTGTGTTGGATAATAGAGATCACGAAACGTAAACGTTTCCAACCCATCAAATTGATGCTACCGCGCTATCCCCTTTTATACCTCCCTAAAATCAAAACTTTGTGCAATAAAATGTTTTACTGCTTACTACTCCGAAACAATTGCGCCTATAAAAACTGTGTAAATAAACTAATTTGTAGAAAATTTTATGAGAAAATTTATCTATAAGAATAAAATTTTTTGTAGAATTGACCCTGAGGCGAGAAAATCAGGAAAACAACTGTGAAATATGATTTAAAACATCTTGGTGGTTGAGAGGGGGAGTATCAACTTGAAAAATGATAGGTATTCGATTTTATATACTCGTAGTTATTTCACTAATACAACAAACCTTCAAGGAGCAAAACATCTTTATTTTTTCCTATAAAAAATGGGGATGGTAATGTGGGAGGACCACGTTCCAAATAAATTTTATTTAAAAAAAAAACTGAATACGCTAATCTAATTGAGTAATTTTTATTGGTGGATATGCCCAAATTTATCACAATTATTTATTCAATCTTCAAATTCTCGTTTTGTTCAATTACACCCTTTTAATTTTTTAAATTTCACATATGAATAGCCTAGGACATTCTCCAGATGGTCAGGAACATTCTGAGCCTACTTTCGTTAAAATCTATAAAGTAAGACACTTGTTCTGAGTGAACAAAATTCCCTTAGTTCCAGTGATAAGACATACTAACCCCTCCATATGCAGTCAGTATAAAATACCACGCATTACCTGTTGGGAAAAGAGTCAGTCCTGTAAATTTACCTATGTATATGTATATATATATATATAAAATACATAGTGTGGAGGCTACCACACATTGTCGGCTTCTATATCGCTTGTCCCTCATTCACCATCATGTGGCACCGTAGCCAGTGAATACGGCGCTGTATTTTAGATGGTGGTGATGATGGCGGTTTTAGGTATTCAGCCAGTACAGGTGTTCGGATCTCTGTGCCACCTGAATACCTAAAGTGGTGACCTGGACGTAATGCGGGAAATGGAAAAACAATGCCACCTCTCGGACACGCAAAGCCAGTGGATACTTTGTCACACCGCCACTGCTAAAATGTGAGGGCGCTGTAAGGTGTGCGCCATGAGGTGGTGATGAGGGAGGGCATCACCATGCACTGGTGCACATACCTACCTGCAAGGCATTTCCGTATTGGCTGTATTACACTCTGCTATATTGGGGGAAGTGGTGTGGTGGCTACCACACATTGTCAGCTTCTATATCGCTTCTCTCTCATTCACTATCACCCGGCACTGTGGCTGAGTAAATACGTTGCTGTATTTTAGATGCTGGTGATGACAGCAGTTTTAGGTATTCAGCCAGTGCGGGTGTTTGAATCCCCATGCCACCTGAATACCTAAACATAGTTATATATTATATATCATGTGATCATAGTTACATGTATATTTGGCTACGTGCATATTTCAGTTTCAGTTTAAGTCATTTTTTTTCTACATTGTGCACCTGATTAATTAATAATTTGGACACATTTATAGTTTACATAGGTCTGTGAATTATTGCTGCGTAGCAGCATTAGGCACTCTCTAGTATATTATATATACACATTTCTGAAGGTACAACTTGAAATTTTTAGGGTACACGTACTAGGATCTTGACAAGGAGGAACTCTATTGTTTTTGGTCTAGATCACTGGATGTACACCGAGTACATCTTATTATGTTGAATTTTTGGGGCTTAAATGATTCTAAAATGCGTAATTCTCAGATAGTGGTCACAAAATTTGGTACAGACATTGAATAGATTTTATTCTAACATTCTTTAAAACTTGTTATCAATCGGCTTAACAGTTCATTAGGAGAAATAATTTGAAAAAATCTTCAACTATTGCTAGGTAATTACAGATGAAACAAGGAAGCGGGTTGGAATTTGGCGCACTTATTTTATAACTTCATCGTATTACAATTCTTTCTGAATTTCCTTGACACTTCATTCAACATAATTTTTACCCAGCATTGTGTGTATTCATTTATTTATTTATTTATTTATTCTGATTTTTACCAACTGTGTGAAAAAGAGGTATTGTGTTTAACCTATTTTCTGGTAATCTAATGAAACTTTGTACCACTCTGGAGAATTCAATATTCATCTTAAAAGTACGAATGATGGTTCAAAAAACTGGTATTTTTACAGTGAGTAACACTGGCCAAAGAAATCCAAAAAATTCCCCATAGATAATCCAAAAATTAGATTTAAAATTTGGGAATTTTTTTCATCAAAGAAATTAGGTAACCAAGCAAAAGCCTCAATTTCAAATAAAACAGAATATCGCATACTGATTGGATCACCCAAAAGTGTGTAGGATATGGTATTTCTTGTGATTATATAAATATTTCAGATTACGCCATTCTCTCAGTATTATATTAGCCTTCCTTAGTTATGCACATATAAACATTCCACCAGGAGAATTTAGAGATTTGATATTTTACTGTTTGATACATCACCAAGTATGTTTTTTGAGGCACTGAGTTCGAATTTGGTGTTCATTTCTCCATTTGACCCATACTTCAACTGCCAATGGCACCTAAAAGGGGCTCAATTTTGAGTTTCTATATTTTATTATGTGATACATCATTGCATACATTTTTTAATATGCCTTTTTGTTAAATCATTATTACTATTAGTATTAATATATTCCAATATAGTAGATCTAACAGTATTTAAAATCAATTTTAAACTTTGAATTTATTTTCCTTGCTTCTGATTGGAATTTTGTTGTTGACCAATAAATAAATTTGAATTGCCTTAATTGAGAAAAAAACAGTAGGGTAAAAATCGAATTCAGTTTTGTCCAAATATTACAATACCAACAATTATTTGTCACTTCTAGAGTAAATTCTTCTTATTGTGAAAAACTGCTAGAGACTTTCATTTTGCACTTCATAAAAAATTATTTAAATAATTAAATTTTTGGAAAAAAATGAAACTAACTCTATGTAGGGATATAACACATAATAGAACTAAAATATTGAAAATAAGTTTTTCAGGTTTTATAATAGTAATTTTTTTACAAAGTGGAATTACAACTAACGTAGTCGCTGGTAGAAATACTTTTTGATATTAATATGAAAATCAATACTGTTTGGCTCTCACTAATTAAATTGTGTGATAAATGATTTTTAAATGAATGTTGATTTCATAAGTACGTATCATTAAGCCTAATATGAAATTGATTGAAATCAAATGGAAAGTGGAGAGTTTTTGACAGCACATCTATGGAATTTAAAAATTCTTAAGAAATAAAATCCTCTAATGTTTTGAATTATTGTAATAATGCTATGTAAGTATTTCAAGGTTGTCAAATTTTTGTTAAATTTACCAAAAATTGCATCAGGGAAATATTTAACATGAAGCGATCTACATTGCTTCATTCAAAAATCTTGCATTATATATTGATAACTTGTGACTCGAAGGCATTTCTGCCAGCGATTGCATTAATTGTAATTCCACTTCATAAAAAAATTACTATTATTAAACCTGGAAAACTTGTTTTCAACATTTTAGTTCTATTATGTTTTATGTCCCTACACGCAGTCGGTTTCATTTTCTCTTTTAAATTTAATTATTTTCATTAAAAATACCTGCATTTTCTAGATTGGTTAGCTGAGCTAGTTTTCTTTTTGTTTTTTTGTTTTCTGTTTTTTTGTTTTTTGTTTTTTGTTTTTTAATTTAAAAGTAGGTAAAGTACCTCTAAAACTATAAACTTTGTATCAAAAGCACATGAAAACACGAAAGATTTTTTCATTTTATTGTAAGGTGTTGTACCCAGCGCCTAGAAATTTTATTATTGATATTATTGTATGATGTAGCTAGGATGATCGAGACCGGTGACCTTGAAGAATTTTTCAATCTCATGGAGGAACGTCAATCGAACGTAAGATCGAGCTCAGGCCTGAGATTGCCCATGTTTTGTTGCCCTGGCTCACTGTTTTATAATGGGAATAAAATATAATTAGATTTCACAAATTCTTTTCGATATTCTACTGATTTTCTAAATAAAATAAAAGTAATTCGAAATTGGTTTTAGCCTGGCCCGGGCCAGATCTGAAAATCTTTAGATTTTCTCGATCATCAAAACACGATTAAATCGCATACTGAATACAGTTCAAAGATACACTGAATTCTTGAAACAAAGAAAATCGGAAAAAATATAATCATGTGAATATGTCATTGTCATCATAAAAATGCTCCCAGTTCTTTCGTGCCGAAGGAGTGTAGGCCTAAATAATATGTAGCAATGTTTCAAGTTTTCAATTCATGATCAGTTTATCGTATAATGTACATTCCCTTTGGTCTTTTAGATCTAATTCCTCCCACCTCCTATCTCTTTTGTTGACTTTGAAACTTATTTTTCATTATAAATTTATGGATTTTCAGTTCTTTCAACGAGTACAGATCGTGGTTCAATGTCCTGTATGCGTCCGAATTGGCTTATTACACCATAGAGTTTCTGTTTCTTGGATCTATGGCATTTACTGTAAGTGTATATAGTAAATTCTTCAAGAAAATAATGGGCAATTTGTGTACGGCTAAATTCAAAGAAAAATAGTGTGGATAATCTGTAGTTGGGTGAAAAACGGTAAAAATAGCGTATTGATTCGGATTTTTTGATGGAAATTGTATGATCGCGTTCATCTTTTTTTGTGAATTAGACGAGGAAGATGTACGATCATGCGCATAGGAATTTACACTCTCCCCGAAATTCCTAAAACAAATTTTTTCATGTACTTTCTTATAAATTACCCATTCTGAGGCATAAATTAGGCCTATTTTCATCGGGAAATGTAGAATTTTCCCCGTAATTTTCTTACAAGACAATGAAAACTTCGATTTTTCTCCTAATTTTTATTATTCTACCTATATATGACAATATTACTTTAAAACTCGCAGTTTTTTTATTTAAAGATAATTCCAAAACTACCTCATTGATTCTGAAAAAGTTCAATGAGACCATCATCATGAGATCATCCTCTATCATTTAAAAAAAAATTTATCAAAATCGGTGCCCAGTTTGAGAAATTATACTGCATTAACTGAAATTTTTGGCATTTTCTTGAAAAATTATAAATTGAAATTAACGATGCTATCGAAATTTTGTGGAAATTTGAAAATAAAATCAACTAAACAGTATTTGTTTTTTTGTTTTTTTGTTTTTTTCGGTGTGTAAAATATTAATGGAATTGCTGCATTTTGCTATCGCAGTGTTTTAAGATGAACAGTACAAAATCGAAAAATTAAAAATCAGTAGTACCGCTGTATAAAAACCTTAAAAAACTGTTCAAACTGATTTCAGAAAAGATTTTAATGGAATAAACGAAATTAAACGATTCATTATTTTCATTTTTGTACCCTAATGGTATCTGTTTTCCCGAGTTTCAAAGAAGTAAAGCTTGACATGTAAAGTAGATTCTTATGAGAGAAATTTTCAACTATTTCCATAATCATCGAGACGAAAAAAAAAAACAGCTACACAAGTAATCTCTCTCCCCCTTGTTCCCCATTCTTTGTTATTTTTATTTATTTTTTTAAGCATTTAGAAAAATTTCTTAAAGTCCTACGCCGTCGTTGTTGCGTTCACATCTGTTTTCTGCTTGTGCACGCTTGACTTAATAAAAATTACTTATTAAAATCATATTTTACTGCTCAGCTTCTACTAAAATGAAGTTTACCTATCTAATTTTTATATAATTTTTCGAAAAAAATCTTCGCGTAATAAAATTGATTTGGGGCTAGGTTTCTTTTTCGTCTCATGACCCCAGGAAACTTCCGGCACTATTAGCTGAAATTCATGTATATACAATATATATGTAAAAAGAACATTCTTCTTTTTCGAATAACTACAATCTCAAACTTTACACTCGTTCTTTCATGTATTCGTGGTGTTTATTTTTGTTTGACACACATTTGGAAATCGACACAATTCGACTATCTAATATTTACCGTTTCCGATCATGTTATCTTTACGTTACGTCATTTCATGTATTTTTGACTCGACCATCTTATTGTTAAATGACATCATTTTTGACCATACTCAACATGACTATTTTCCTTTGTAACGAACGTCAATTTCATTTATCAAACTCATTCATTCATTCATTCGTCGGTTAATCGTCGTTTCAGAAAGACAGATAATATTCAGTCGTATCTTCGTTCGTTTCTTTGTGTATAATAATCTTGAATTTTCTAATTTCACTACCGTTTTTAATCGTGTCAATAAATTCTGCTTTTTGATTACGAGTTCACGAAACTTTATTTATGTGCAAATTAGATCGAATGGAATGCCCGGAAACGAACTTACAAATTGAAAATTCTTTTTAAAATCCGAAATTTTTCTTTTTTTGCGATGGTTTTGACCAAAATGCAATTGTTAATAATGGCTGAAGGTACCAATAAAACAACCACAGTGAATCTAAAAAAAATACGACTGTTTGGAGATGGAATATGGTTTGCCTTTCCTGAAGAACTACAAATAGCCACACTCCATAAAGAGCTTATGGCCTTGGGTCCTCCAAAGAGTGCTGCATCGGTCCTACATTCAAGTGGACAATACAGGACAATCAATGTCTCCATCCCTCCTGACGTGGCCAAACTGTACCTCGACAGCGACGAGAACTTTGTATTCAAGGACTACCTGCTCCCAGAATTTTCACCCTCCAACCAAACCAAACTGAAAGAGAACCCCGATCAACCTATGACCACCTCAAAGAAAGACAAAGATGAGTCAGTGACCAGCATCAAGAAGCTCTTTCTCATAGAAAAATTTTCACCCTAAAACAAAAACGTCATCGCTTGGTGCGACGCCTTTGAAAGAGAGTCACAGCGGTTCAAGTTAGATGGCCAGAAACAAATCGAAGTCTTCAAAAGCTGCTTAGAAACATCGATGGCAGATTGGTTCACCATCAACCAGAAGAAACTCGGACTAAACACTGCATGGTCTGACTGGAGAGCAGATCTGATAGCCACTTTCGCAGACTCCTCCTGGAAACCAATACGGTATGCCTACAACTATAGATACATGAGCGGTTCGTATATAGAATTTATTGTTAAAAAAGAAAAACTTTTGTTAGAATTAGACAGGAATTTGCCCGACCTTGTGATATTAGATTTAATTATTTTGGGACTTCCTGTCCATATCCAAAATTCTTTTTAAAAAAATGTCGTCACGTCTCTCCGGATTTTGCATGACAAACTAAAAAAATTTGAGATGGAAGACAAAAATAATGACCAAAATAATAAAAATATAACTTTTTTAAATAAAAATAAAACTTCTAATACAAATAATTTCGAAATGATAAATAAAAAAAATAATAATAATAACCAACATGAGAGAAAATCAGGCGGTGCAGAAAAGAAACCTTGCACTAATTGTGAAAAAAAAGGCTTTTCTGAAAGGTACCACCCGGAGGCTCTTTGTTGGTTCAAAGATAAGCCAAATAATAAAAAAACAATTAATAAATTAGAAATTGAAAACTCCGTATCCGATGATGAAACAAAAAACTAAATTACCCCCCGCTGATTAAAATAAATTTATGCCTTAACGATAGTACTTTTTGTAAAGGAATTTATGATTCAGGTTCGAATATTTCTGTAATCAATAGAAACCTGATCAATTCTATGAAAGTTAAGGCTTTTAAATTCGTTAATAAATCTTTTCAGATGATCAGGGGGTATGGGAAAGTTTTAGGAATAGCCAAAATAAAATTAAAAATTTTTTTACAAAATAAAGAAGTTTATGTTTTCGTTCTTGATGAAAAGGAATTTAATTACGATTTTTTAATAGGTTTAGACCTAATTCGAGAATTTAGCCTTTGCCAAGAAGAAAACTTAAAAATTTTTCAGAAACAAAAAGATAATACTAAAATTTTTTGTGACAAAAATATTAATTTAGAAAACTGTAACTTAAAAATTTCTAAGACAGAGTTAAATTTAGAACATTTAGAAGACGAAAAGAAAAAGTAATTAAGAAAGGTCATTCAAGATTATGATTATGTTTTTGCAAAGAGTAAATACGACGTCGGTAAAGTCACGGACTATTGTGCTGTAATTAAGCTAACCGAACATAAGTATGTATCTCGCAAACCATATCGATACAATATCATCGACCAAAGAGAGATAGAGAGCCAAATTTCGAAGCTTCTTGCAGCTGACATGATTGAGAAGTCGACCTCACCCTTCGCTGCTACTGTGACTTTGGCTTACAAAAAAAATGCTGAAAGTGTGAAAGTAAAAAATAGAATCTGCGTCGACTACTCAGCATTAAATAAAATAATTGTTCCCGAGAGTCAACCATTTCCCCATATTGAGGATTTAATTGTTAAAGCTAGAGATTGTAAATGGTTTTCAGTTCTCGATATCAATAGTGCCTTCTGGTCCATTCCCATAAGAAAGAAAGACAAATACAAGACAGCCTTCGTGACACAGATTGGGCATTACAATTGGAAAAACATGCCTTTTGGATTAAAGACTAGCCCCGCAATTTTTCAAAGAATTTTAAGAAACATATTAAAGAGAAAAGACCTAGATGATTTTTGTGTGAATTATATAGATGATATTTTAATTTTTTCAAAAACATTCGAGGATCACACAGAACAATTAAAAAAACTTCTCACATCTATATATAAGGAAGGGTTCAGACTTAATCTGACCAAATGTGACCTCGCACACAATAAAGTAAAATATCTGGGTCACTATATTCAAAATAATGCTGTTCACCCCATTTTTGATAATGTATTACCGGTTTGGGACTTCCCAACCACAAAAAATCAGAAAAATGTAAGACAATTCCTCGGTAAAGTAAATTTTTATCGTTCATATTTACCAAACTCATCAATAATTTTGGCCCCTTTACACAATCTATTAAAGAAAAACACACCTTTTATATGGAACGATAAATGCGAGGAAAGTTTAAAAAAAATCAAAGATTTATTATGTTCCAAACCATCCCTTGCGATATTTAATCCAAATAGGGAAACAATTGTACAAACTGATGCCAGTCTGGAAGGAATAGGTGCAATTTTGAAACAGAAACAAGATGATGGCTCTTTCAAACCAACTGCTTTCTTTTCAAAAAAACTTAATGAGGCCCAGAAAAGAAAAAAAGCAGTTTTTCTAGAATGTTTGGCTATAAAAGAAGCCCTTATGTACTGGAGACATCGACTATTGGGACTGAAGTTCAAAGTTTATTCTGACCATAAGCCCTTAGAAAATTTAAAAATTAACACGAAATTCGATGATGAACTTAGAGAATTAATGCTTCAACTATCCCAATTTAATTTTGAAATAGAATACGTGCCGGGAGAAACAAATAATGAAGCGGATTGTTTGTCTCGCAATCCTGTTTTGGATCATTTTGAGGCCTCTTCTGAACTCAGAGTTGTCAATCTCATAGAAATAAAAGAAATAATAGAAGATCAAAAAACGGCACTTATCGATTTTAAAAAACTCAAAGATAATAACGTAATAATAAAAGATAATGTAATGTTTTCAAAACATAAAAAAGCAAAAGAAAAACTTATAATTTCGGACAATTTTGCAAAAGATATAATAAAAAAAACACATTTACAATTTGGACACATAGGGTCCAACCAAATTCGGTTAACTTTATTTCCCCTTTTTTATAATGAAAATTTTAATAAATTCATAACAAACTTCTGCCAAAATTGCACCGTCTGTATCAAGAATAAAAGCTGAATACCTATGAAATTCAGACATCTTTCTCACCTTGGACCGGCTAAGGAACCTTTTAAGTACATGTCCATAGATACAATAGGAGGTTTTGCCAAAAATAATTCAGAAGATAGATACTGTCATTTATTAGTTGATCACTTTACTCGTTTTGCTTTCACACTGACCTCCAAAACTCAAAATTCTAAAGATTTTATAACTTTATTGAAAATAGCTCTCAAAAAAGGAAAAAAAATTTCAAATCTACTAGCCGATCAATACGGAGGTCTGAATTCTAAAGAATTTAAAGATTTTACTAATCAAAATAAAATAATTTTGATTTTTACGGCAGTAGATTGTCCATCTTCCAATGGACTCAATGAGAGACTTAATCAGACCTTAGTCAACAGGCTGAGATGTAAAGTAAACAAAAATATTAAAAATAAAAAGAAATCTTGGTCCCTCTTATTAAAAGAATGCGTAAATGAATATAATGACACCATACACTCTATCACTAAATATTCTCCAAACTATTTAATGAACAATGAAAAAATTAAAGTAATTTCCAAATTCGGAGATAACATAACTGATTTAGCAAAAGACAGAGAAATCACATTCAATAATTCATGTAAAAACCATAATATAAACAAGAAAAGATTTGACAGTAAATAAAGTTAAAAGGAATTTCAAAGAAGGGGACCTCCTATTCGTTTTACATGGTAATCCTCTAAATAAAAACAAATTGGACGAAATCAGAACTGGACCATATAGAATCCTACAACAAATCTCTAGCTCAATTTTGCAGGTTGACTCCAGCTATCAGAAGCAAGAATCAAATTTTTACCATGTTTCGAAGCTATATCCGTCCGTTGTTTATTAATCTCTTTTGTTTACAGGGTGTGGGGATGTAAAAAGAACATTCTTCTTTTTCGAATAACTACAATCTCACACTTTACTCTCGTTCTTTCATGTATTCGTGGTGTTTATTTTTGTTTGACCCACATTTGGAAATCGACACAATTCGACTATCTAATATTTACCATTTCTGATCATGTTATCTTTACATTACGTCATTTCATGTATTTTCGACTCGACCATCTTATTGTTAAATGACATCATTTTTGACCGTACTCAACATGACTATTTTCCTTTGTAACGAACGTCGATTTCATTTATCAAACTCATTCATTCATTCATTCATCCGTTAATCGTCATTTCAGAAAGACAGATAATATTCAGTCGTATCTTTGTTCGTTTCTTTGTGTATAATAATCTTGAATTTTCTAATTTCACTACCGTTTTTAATCGTGTCAATAAACTCTGCTTTTTGATTATGAGTTCACGAAACTTTATTTACGTGCAAATTAGATCGAGTGGAATGCCCGGAAACGAACTTACATATATATATATATATGCATATATTTCTGTTGAACACGATACAAGTCGCAATTTTTATCGGATAGTCTTGAAATTTGGAACACTTTTTCGGATCTTAACTAGGCAAAAATTTATTGTTTTTGGTCCAGTTCTGCCAAATGGTGCATTCAGTACATCCTATTACTTAAAATTTTTGGAGCTTTAATGGTTATAAAATGCGTAATTTTTAAGCAATAGGCACGAAATTTCGTACGTACATTGAATTTATTACATTCTGTCATTCTGAAAAATTTGGATTCAGTCGGCTTGAAAAAATCTTCAACTATTGCTAAGAAGAGTAGATAGTTCCAGATGAAACAAAAAAGCCTGTATGAAAAGCAGGTTTGCTTTTATTTTATTAGCACGCAATACAATTCATTATGAATTTCCTCGACAATTCATCGAATGTAATTTTTACCTTACCTTCTGGAAAATACTTTTGATATTTTCATTTTATAATGGTATTTATTTATTTTTATAGATTTTTTTGTGCAAGAAAACCTACATTTTCTACCGTGGCTTGCTGCGTTAGAGTTTTTTTTTTTCTCATTTCAAATAATTTTTTCATGGTTTACAGAAATCTGAAGATATCATCTATCAAGCTAGAAGTTGTTTGCTTCTATTAAACATTACAGGATTTCTGTACGTTCATTGCTGGATTGGTGAATCATTTTATTGTTTGGTAAGAATTGGTCTAATAGCCTGCCAGTGTAATTTCTTTGTTCGGGTGCCATAAAAGTGAAACTTATTTTACAGAATAATTCGTTATGTGAAGCTCTGTATTCGTTACCATGGTATGAAGAGAACTTCGGCGCTGCGAAAAGGGATATTTGTTTATTTGTGAATCAGACTCAATATCCTTTGTGTTTGACAGCATTCAAAACATTTCAAGCCTCGTTACAAGTTTTCTTCGGAATTCTTAGGTCGTCTTACGGTTATTTGAGTTTACTTTTGGCCTTGTTAAAATAAATCAACCGCCCAAATAACATCTCTGCCATCACTTAATCAATTGACCATGAAAATTTTTGAAAATATCCTCTAAAATTATTTGTACAGCACTTGTAACATTAATTTTCAGTTTTTTTCGATTAAAACAACGATTATGTACCTACTCACTTATTTTTTATCTGCAAACCTCATTACTTACACGGTGTCATAGGTGAACCATATTTGAGAGCCCTACAGCTCGTGAACGTTAAAAAAAAAATGGTAAACTCAATTCTGACTGACTGTCAGTTGAACTTGCTTACTTGCAGATTGGGATTGGTTCGTGCCCATTTTGTGTCGCTTTTGATGTGTCATTTTTCATGTGTAGGTGAGTTGATTTCGCCTCGTATTAACCCGATCTGTAAAATACACTAACCTTACATCAAAATTCTGGTTTGGAATTGGCAGACATTTGTCTGAGAGATACCTGCCATAAGATTTGTTCAAAGAATGTCAGGACCTAACAGGTGCGTCTGTCCGTATGAAAGCAATGTAAACGTTCCTACCCCTTCCTTGAAAATATTCCGAAAAGCTTGTCAGCCGTCGATTACACATGAGTCCATGAGACTGCGATAAAAAGGGAACTAAATACCACACAATTACTCGTAAACATAAAATTTACTTAGAATGGAAGAGTGGATGGTGAAGCAAAGGGAAGCAAGGAGCTAAGCTCCCTAAAACCCGTAGTGAAGCCCTCCCCACGAGAAAAATTTGGATGTATATAGTGTTAAGAAAAACAAATCTAATAATTCTATTCGTTTTCATTTGAGAAAGAAATGAGGCAGGACCTTGAGTCCTCTCAAAAGTTTTATTCTGGTTTCGCGTCGAGACGTTTCCCATAAAAATGGTTTGAGAGGATAAAAGATTTGTGCTCTGTACTTGCAAGAGAATAATATGAGACCTTTTAACGAAGATGAAAATGCATTTAAAGGATACAAGGAACAATCAACCTGGTCATTTTTTTAGGTTTAGTTTATAACATTTCATATTTGTTGTTTGCTTAAATTAATTTTATTTGTAATCATTTCTTGTTATAACCGTATATTAAAATTATTAATTTTTGAAGACCACCTTATGTTTATTGAAACTTAAAAGTAGACGATTCGGAAAAAAATTTCGGAATAATTTAATCAAAGATTATATTTATTGAAATCCTCGACTCATCGTTTCAACAGTGATGAACTTGATACTTTCTTTATTCAATCAAATTTTAAAGTTAGGACTAAGTTTTTTTTTTTTAGCCTATATTCTACAAAATGTCTTTTGTACTGGATTATCATAATTATTTGGGATCAGCATGGTGTAATCATGGTTAGGTGCTTGGCTCTGCAATCGATAGGTTGTGAGTTCGAGACCAGCACCTTTCTAAACCAAAATAAAGGTGTGTTCAATTTGGTTCCACTGGTACTTCAGCGTGTGATTGAAAAATTCATACTAGATAGACTATTGGCCGTCGGATCCGGAAAACCCCCTCTCCATTTCAACATCCAAATATATCTTCCAGTTCCAGCAACAACCACACTATTGTGTTTACTCATCAACCCTTCTGAATATAGCCCCAGTGGAACTCACATCTTTTTTTTTATTTACTTACTTTTGGGTTTTCTCCTCAATAGTTTTTTGAAATTCTTCTGAATATTGTGACATCTGATTGGTGCTTTTTTGGAATTGTCGTTTTTTATGTTTCCCTACTTTTTTATTTAAATAATTTCTGAGCCACCATGTAAACAAATTTTCAAAAGAGAAAACAATAATTAAACTTTACTGGCTATTACACTTTTCACCATCAAAATTCTGTGAGAATTATTTCATCTGTTTTTAAAGTTGCCTATTAATTGGAAAAATAATTAAAAGTCATTAATTTGTATATTATTTTGAACCTAATCTTTCTAAATTTGCAAAACTTAATTGCAAAATAAATCATAAGAAACACTAAAATATATTTTAAATTTGGTATATTTATTAGGACTTTTTAAGTTTTTTAAAATTAAATAAAAATAAAATAAAATAAATAAAAGCTCAGTGTCAGTTATAATTACAGTAAATATTATAGGATTAATGCTCACCAGTGACGCTTAAGATCGGATCCTTTTGAAAGCAGACAATTTATTAATATTTTGAATTTTGTTGGAAACTTACTATTCCACGGTTATGTTCTCACGAAATACTTTTTATATACTTATCGTCGAGCCATGGTCGATAAATTGGTAAAGTAGTTGGATAATTTTTACGCGATTTTGAATCCGAATCGTCGTCACCGAAGGGATACGTACCTATGAGGATGGGTAGCTGAATTTTCACTTCTTTTTCCAAGCCTTTTGGTTTGATTATGAACTGAAAATGAAAAGTTTATATCAGGATTCCGATCATTAAACACACCTACCCAATTTTGCCTTTATTTTTTTCTCTTGTTTATTTAATCAAAAAACTTACCTATTAATTAATCTAATTAAATTACTTAGATTCACGGGATACCTACCTTTTCATGTGAATTGAAAACCTTTCCGACTGGAAAAAGTTTGATAAATTCTGTATTGGTCAAGTATTTCACGCATTCTAAAAATATCCTTTTTTTTTTCTCTTCAATTTTGTCCTTTAAAACGCGTTTTGAAATTTTCAAAAGCGAAATTTTGGATGAAATATTCAGTTTCATAAACTTTCCTAGGTTTTTATATTCTTTGATTTTATAATGATTGCTCTAAGCTTTCTATTTGATGTGGCGAGTATAAATAATTGGTGAGGAATGTTTGTACATTGTTCAAATGAAAACAACTTCTGTTATCTAAAGACTACTTTCAGTACGTTATATTACTCACATAAACGTCATACTGCACCGAAATAATGTGGCATCCTCTTAAATTTGTCGGTGGTAAAGGTGGAATATAAAGTTGCTCATCACGCCATTCGTCTGTATCACCTGCCTGAATTTTTCCTCGTCGAACTGCGCTTAATTCTCTGGTTTCGGAATACTGTACTTTATTCTTCACCATGTACTGTATTGTCTACAAAAAGAAAATCGTAAAAAATATCAATAATAAAGTTCTCCCCTTACCATCCTCAAACTAGCGCTTAATATTAAAAATTTATCAACATACGCACCTCTCTTAATGAAGCTTTGGTACTTCTTATGTGAATTTTACTTCGGTTTCGAATTATTGCAGATACTAAAATCGTGTCTCCCGGTATATATCCACCGTGGTCTAAAATTATTCGACAAGAAACAGGTCCCGAATTCAGGCAACTCATGCCGAATTTATGTTCAATATCACAGCGAAATGGTTGCTGTATTGAATAAATCAAAGCTGTCATTAGTGCTTCGATTTTTAACGGTCTACAAATTTACTGAAACCCATAATTAAATCATATCCTCTAAGCATTTGTAGGCACAGAGACCAGACCGTTCTAGTTTCCCCTAAATTTTACTCTACGTTGAGTGAGAAATTGGTGCTATATAGGGTAAACACATAGAAACGTTCTATTTCTTATTGTTAAAGAAACAAAACTAACCATTCTCCACTTACATACTGAAAACCTAGTACATAATAATAACAAGCCAAATCAAGGCCATGACTAACTATAAGATCATAGCAATCTTGGTCACACTGTCCAGTCTTGACCTCACCCACGGTTTTGCTTCCAATATTTTTACCGTTATTGTTGGCTAAATTAAACTTCAAACATTCGTGTAGATACTTTCAAAATATACGAGAATTTTGAATTACTACAAACATAGGGAAATAGGAAAAATTAAAAGAGCACAAAATATTGCAAGTTATTAAGTGGCAAGATTTCAAACAACAAAATTTATGGTTTGTTCATATTTTTCTTTATTTTAGGTTTGAAGATGACCGAGCATTTATTGCAAGACCTTGACCAATTTTGCTTGTCACCAGTATCGACCAAAGTGTAACTGTGTGAGAAAGTCCTTGCCTAATTATTTCCTTTATTTTTCCCTTTAGTGTTGCCATTATTCTGATCTACCTATTTATATACGTATAATCTACAAAACCGACTAAAAAATTGAGTATGGTTGTATTATATCCCTAAGGAGAGAAAACTTATTTTTTATTCATTTTTTTTATTTAGAACAAATTTTAAACATTTTTTGCTGTTTAAGTAGGTGTATGAAAAAAATTTTATTCTTCTAGATTTAGGGGGGAAACGCCTCCCTTTCACCTTTGGCTACGCCCATGCCGATATTTCTGAATATAATTGATCTGCAATGCTACTCAGCTGATTAACTTTGATAAGTTACTATCAATATTAACTATTGAATTCTGTTCAGTCTGAGGGAAATTATAATGTAACATTTATCGCATAACTTTTCAATTTACATTTCTCTTTACACTTTCACTCTAATGTCCATATCTCAGTATCGAATTTATCTACAATGCTGGTTGGGGGTTTAAAACACTCAGTTGAACAACCTTTATCCTATAAGGCCTTCTTCGTTGAATTCGGTTCAGTCTGAGGGAAGTTATGAGGTAACATTCATCTTAACCACATAATTATAGCGCTACAGTTATTTATAAAAACTTTGACCGAAAAAGTTGTCGATATGTACGAGGGAAGGACAATATTACATCCTCTCAAAGTAAAATAATTTTTAGTCTGACAATAGCTGAATTTTTCTATTAATTGCTTGCCCAAAATGCATTCGTATCTACAAACATGTCTTATTCTGGAATGAAACCGTGAACCCTACTTACTTCCAGTACCGACGGCTCCTGGTTGAGATCAATCGGATTCATGACGATGAACACCTGTTGGTTTTTGTGCGTGAGTCCATTCGGTTCTCTTAAGGCAGTCTTGCAGTAATACTGGACCCAACCAAGTTTACTCAAGAATGTTGATGGTAACCCAAGTGGAAGGCCGAGTTTGAATGGAAAACTATGGATTCCAGGTGACAGAACAACGGGAGCTTGACCTGTAATGTAACGTAAACGCTTGGATATATTTCATAATACGATGTTGCCATCAAAAATATGTACCAGCATGGAAATGAAATAGTGATTCTGAACTCCGATTCATCGACGTTGGCGAGAGAAAATTTCAAAAATTCAATAATTTATCGGCACTTAGTTAGAAATCGTGGATCAACATTGTAATGTCGAAACGAATTCTTATTTTACTCTATGGTCGATTAATTTAGATGCGTAGGTTCTTATTCGTAAATGTGGTGGCAGGGGGAGAAGGAAAGTTTTATAGTCTTAATTTTGAATTTTGATTTTTTTTTCCTAATCTATTTATTTATTTTTATCTATTGGTGGAATAAAATAGTAATCTATTGGTACGAGAAATGAGGAAATAAATATGAATAATCTGGAGAGAAAATTGCAGTTATATGTGATAACATTCTCGAATATTTCCCCTTTGCATCCGTGAAACTGGCTAAAAGTTGGTAGGGCCGTGTTGGTATTTATTAATATTCTCCAGATTATAAACAGCAATTTGCTTTTTTTTTTATTATTGATTCAATTTGATTGAGAATCCCTCTTTATAGATAACTTAAGTCTGTCTATTAACCTAACTTATCCAAAGGTTTAGTTGTTCGTCAATTATACCGTTTATATTAAAACTGAAAAACATTAGCTGCGTACAGGTTTGTTAAATTTGTTTTCTTCCATTCTGAAAAACATTTTTCAACAACAAAAAGAAAATGTGCTTAAACAGTTACAAAGGTAGAGCTAAAGCATTTAGAACAGCTGCTTTTGGAAGAATTTTTTTTTCGTAGAAATGTAAAATAATGAATATTATAGCCACTCGATTTTTTTATTTTTCGAGTAAATTTTTATCGTTCTTCTGAGAAAATTTTCTATTCAAATATTCCCGAAAAAGAAAGAAACAAATTCGTCAGTTTTACTATTTGACTAAACACAATTCTGTTCATACGCTCTTTGCGAGTACAGTATGTTGTAAAGCCAATAGATTTGTTAGAAATTTTTAGTATTTATCTGAAATTCTGCCCAAACTTCGACCATTAATTTTACATTGTAAGCGAGTAATTTCTTCATATGAAATAAAAAAATCTCACAGTACTGTATTAGAATTGTACCAGTCTGACTGCAGTTTCATTCTGTTTGAATGCGAATATATGATAAATTAAAACTAATAATTTAAATTTAATACAACGCCACTTTAAAATGCGAATGTTGTGTAATTTAGCGTACCTACCTCAACAATTTTTCGACGATTATTCAGCCATAGATACCTATTTAAAGTAAAAATCCAAAACTACATTATGCAACTTCAGTACGAATTAGCCCACGCATGCATGCTGTCTCGTTAAGAAGACAGTACATCTTTTCGTAAACAAGTTTGCACGAAATTGCATTTAACGATTTCTGAAATTCACGTCCATAATTACTTCACTCTCTATTTTTGGCAAATTTCTTCGAAATATGTTAGCACAGAGCTCTGTCAAATCTACCTCAAATTTAGCTAATGGTGTATCAAAACTATATGAAAAACATGGATTATTTGAAAATGTGGTCTCGAAGATTTTCATACTTTCATCTTTTACTTAATTAATTTTTTTCAACTTTGGTTTTTTGAGACGTTACCAAGTGCATCATCACTATAATAAAGGTACAAGCCAGCCAAAAATAATTCGTTGGTCAAAATTAGTTCACTTAATTATTTTGCCAATATTTTCCCTTATATTCGATGCGCATGCGCCACTACCCACACAACCACACACTGACAAGAAAAAAAAAAAAAAAAAGCTACATCGATAAACGATGTTACAATAGGGTTTTTGCTTCACAGCTCGATTAATCGATTTAAAAAAAAAAAATTAGCGATTAATCAATTACAAACAAAAAAAATTATTTTATTTTCACATTTGAAAAACAAAACATAGAACTGGCTGAAGAAAAAGAAGAATGAAAAGAAGAGGGAAAATAATGGTGATTTTAATGATGTTCTTTTCACTTTGTGCAAAAAATGTTCGTTGCTTCTGCCCAAATAATGAGTTTTACAGTGTTACCTGTATGCCAGCAAAATTCCAAGGCTGGCACAAGCCAAAGCACCACGAAGTGATACCTCAGGACTTGTGTAATAAAAAGAGTGAAAAAAATAGATTTCTTTTAGTAATAAGAAAAATGAGAACAACTCATCTAAGGTTTTTATTTATTGATTGATTTATTTATTTATTTCAGTGGCATCTCCAGTATTTCTCTTGGGGGTCATTTATTTAAAGATAGAAGAAAAAAAAAGTATAATAGGTATAAAATCTTGGGCTAAATTTTTGAGGCTGTACCCAGTTGAGCATTTCAAATACGATATTAAATAAACTTTGCTAATTTTTTTCTCATTATCTACTTAACTAGTTACTTTCCGAGTTACACTGAATTTTGCCAAATATATTTTAGCCCTATTGAATTGAAATTGCAGCCTCTATTTGCTTACAAGAAAAGTGTCTGATATGCATACATACACAAGGTAATATTAGTTTTCAATTGTTTTTTGCAAGTTTTGGTACTGTTTTTGAACGAAGAAGTACTTATTTTTTCCTTTTTTCAATGAAAATAGTATATATTATGTTTTCTGACATTTTCCATGATCAACCAGATCCTCTTAATCAGACATTATTGTAAAAGCGAAGAAGAGCACGGCATATTATATTATGATGCAAGAACAATTGATTCAAAATCCTTGATAACAATAGTTTCAATGATATTTTTCAAATTTTATTTAGCGAAGCAAAAAACTAAATAATTACCAAACCTAAAAATGTATCAGTCATTTTTTAAGTAGGTTTTCAAAGAAAATATACTAATTAAGATTGATCTTATGAAACAATTTTGGGGTGGGGGAGGATATCTTTTTCATTTCAAGACTTCAGCAAAACTTTTGCACCATTTTTACCAACTGCATCAGAAAAAGTAATGTGTTTGACACGTTTCCTGGCAATCTAATGAAATTTTGTGCCACTCTGCAGCATTTGGTATTCAGCATAAAAACAAGAATGATGGGTCAAAAAATTGGTATTTTTACGTTGAGTAACACTGGCCAACTAAACCCGAAAAATTCCCCGTAGATGACCCAAACATTAGATTCAGAATTTGGTAATTTTTTCATTAAAAAAGTAAGATGACCAATCACAAGTCCCAATTCCAAATAAAATGGAGCATCCTGATTGGATCACCCAAAAGTATGTAGGATACGGTATTTCTAATGGTTATATAAATATTTCAGATAACGACTTTCTCTCAGTATTTTATTAGCCTTCCTTAGTTATGCACATATAAACATTCCACCAGTAGATTTTTGAGATTGACATTTTACTGTTTAATACATCACCAAGTATGTTTTTTGAGGCACTGAGTCCAAATTTGGTATTCATTTCTCCATTTGATCGATTCTTCAACTCCTAGTGGGCCCCAAAAAAGGGGTCAACTTTGAGTTTCCACATTTTAATGTGTGATACATCGTAGCATACGTTTATTAATATGCCTTTTTTTTAAATCATTATTACTATTACTATTAATATATGCCAATATAATAGAGATAACAGTATTTAAAATTGATTTTATTCTTTGCGCCTGATTGGAATTTGGTGGTAGACCAATAAATTTGAATTGCTAAAAAAACAATAGGCTGAAAATCAAATTCAGTTTTGTCCAAATATTACAATACCAACAATTATTTGTCACTTTTAGAGTAAATTCTTCTTATTGTGAAAAACTGCTAGAGACTTTCATTTTGCACTTCATAAAAAATTATTTAAATAATTAAATTTTTGGAAAAAAATGAAACTAACTCTATGTAGGGATATAACACATAATAGGACTAAAATATTGAAAATAAGTTTTTCAGGTTTTATAATAGTAATTTTTTTACAAAGTGGAATTACAACTAACGTAGTCGCTGTTAGAAATACTTTTTGATATTAATATGAAAATCAATACTGTTTGGCTCTCACTAATTAAATTGTGTGATAAATGATTTTTAAATGAATGTTGATTTCATAAATACGTATCGTTGAGCCTAATTGAAATCAAATGGAAAGTGGAGAGTTTTTGACAGCACATCTATGGAATTTAAACATTCTTAACAAATAAAATCCTCTAATGTTTTGAATTATTGTAATAATGCTATGTATTTCAAGGTCGTCAAATTGTTGTTAAATTTACCAAAAATTGCATCAGGGAAATATTTAACATGAAGCGATCTACATTGCTTCATTCAAAAATCTTGCATTATATATTGATAACTTGTGACTCGGAAGGCATTTCTGCCAGCGATTGCATTAATTGTAATTCCACTTCATAAAAAAATTACTATTATTAAACCTGGAAAACTTGTTTTCAACATTTTAGTTCTATTATGTTTTAGATATGTCCCTACATGCTGTCAGTTCCATTTTTTTTCAAAAATTTAATTACTAAAAATAAAAGTGTGCGGGTAATGCAACTCGTTACAAAAATAATTATGTACATTTTATTTTGTGTCAAATGTATTACAGGTTGTAATTTTGGTTCACCTTTGTAAAATTTGATACAAATATTTGTATTTGGACAAGGACAAGACCTTTGACTATGTAGTACTAAATCAGTAAAACTTCATAAATTCAATGAAATTTATAATGTAAAGATATGGCGGTATAAAAGTAGGCAACCAGTTTGTACTTAGTGCGTACTCTGTATATTTTGCTTGAGTTCACTAATTTATTATACATTTGATATCCCTTAAATTCAAAAGGATAGCGTACATAATCAAAGGACAAGACCTAATGAGTTTGGTGTCCATTGACTGAACGGTACATCCGATGCACCCGATTAGGTTTCTTTTTTGGCAGTTTAATGACTTTAAAGTTTGTCCCAAATTTTTGATTAAATGTTGATTCGTCAGTCTTCAAAGATGCTACAAAAATTCGATAGAGACAATGAGGCCTACCTGTGTTGTTTTGATTATTTTGAACTTGTTCGTCGAAAATCTACTTTTTCTTGCGATGCTTACTGGGGAAGAGTTTTTTTTAAATTGAGTTTCTGATGAACGGTTTGAAAATTTCTTCGTCTTCGTGTTAACAGATACAATACTTTCAAACTAGATAGGTACTTAACTCATTTAAATAAATAAAAAATAAAATTAATGTATTGGTTGTTTCCAAGATCTTAGTGCGCACAAAATTTTATTCTAGAGGAAGAGACGGCACTTTTTCAGAGCTAAAAAAACAATGAGTTGCTCCAATTAGGCGCACAGTTGAAAAGAAAATGACGCGGAACAGTTAAGAGCTGAAAGATTGTGTGCCCAGCCTATGTATCATTAGTTCGGGGCTGCAGTTGTTCATTTTAAATAAAATTTATCGAAAAGAATGCTGGAGTGGAATGAGTTATAGGTTTATTAACTTCCAGGAGAAAATTATTCTTCAGCGTACCGGCGCTGATCATTTTCAAAGAATCGGAAATTTTGATGCAGGTAAATCTAACACGTAACTCACGAGGAAGAAACAAAATTGAAATTCCTGCAATCACTAAAAAGATATATTACCTGGTTCGCCGAGTAGTCGCATCCGGAAGTCGATATAGTTTTCTCGTTCATAGCCTCTGTCTTTTCGTCGATTTCTGAGATTTACAACCCCTTCGCCGACAACATGAAAATGTAATCCTAAAACCATAAAATATACGATATATGCCTACGATATATTACTTACATGATCATTATCGAGAGGAAATCCGTATTTTTTGCAAGAAAATAATGCCTCATTGTCTGCGCTCAGCTAAGGAGAAATTGATAATAGGTACGGTACCTACGTAATGATACGAGAAAAAAAACAACCACTAGGCAATTGATGAGTGCCTAACAGTTTCGAAAAGTCGTAAAAATTTTAGCGGATAGGCCATAACTGGAAGCAAATTATCGCGCAGTCTGTTATAAAAAAATTTCTACCTCGCAGTATCCAAATCTTTCAATATTTTCATTTCACACTTCTTGAATTTATTATTAGGCCGATGAATAATGTAAAATTGATCGATTTTCATTGTTTTGTTTTGGATGTATCCGTTACCTAATATATCATCTGGTCAAACAGAACGATTAAGAAGTACCCCTACGTTAATTAAGTAACTCGAGTAGGTTCGATCAATTTCCCTACCATCGAATGGAACTTATTTATAATTATAATAATTTATTGTTCATCGAATTCGGCCTCCTTTTTTTTTCTCTCTTCAGAGAAAAAATTTACCTTCTTGATCCTCCTTTTCAAATATTTTCTTTTCATGTGGAATTAAGAATTTTTCCGATTGTGCGAGTGTGCTAAAAGAAAGAAAAATTTAAACAGAAAAATATCAAAAAATTTTTCTTAAATTCAGATTGTCTCTAAACCGAAATATTATAAAAATTTAAATGATTTGAAAATTGTTTAAGGTAACATTTTTTTTGGGAATGGATCTTAATTCGCGGAGCACGAAAATATATAGTGTTGAATTTGTGGAAAATGAGATCAGGATCTCACCTGCGCTAAGGTTTCTAATAAAGCGATATTTTTATTTAAACATATGTTAGCCTGACTGAGGTAATGGGAGTGGGCGAAAACGAAAATATAGAAAGTGTAGTTGGTATACATTTATTTAAGTTTATTTCTGCATTTATAAGTACGTTACCTACGTAGTTTTTTCTACATTTTTGTCGAATTTAAAAATTTTTCAAAATTTTGGAGCAATTTTGTAATCAGCCAGCCTCCTCAGCCGGAAAAAGAAAATTAAAGCTGCTTTGGCGGGAAATTTAGCCAATTGGCTGCGCCAGTGATTGCATTTATTCTCAGATTAGAAAAATATACCGATTAAAATATATTCGCATTGAAAGGAGAAAAAAATACAGACCGCCTTGAATGATTTTGTGTTCTGCGGAATTAGGCAACGTGATTTTTCACGATGACATAATTTCAGTTATAGTAATTGTTCGCAAGAAACAAAAGTCACCGAAATTTGAATGCTTAATGGAACAAATTTCCATTATTTACGGTGAATATATTATAATAACCCCGTAGCAATAAAGAAGGAGTTATTATACGTGAATAATTATATTTAACAAATTTGCAATATTCTTCTTACAGACTGCTATGAGGACAAATTGCATTTAATAAATTTTCAGTTGTGCATTCACCTCTTACAGACTCTATACAGTTGGCTTATAGGTATTTACTGGGTTAAGTATTTATATTCGGTCAAAAAGTGCTGCACTTAAGTTCTAGGGTCTTTATCTTAAAAGTAGGTCTCTTTGATACGAAAGAAAGTGCGGGTTTAGCACTTTATAATGATAAGCATTGTAAAGTTGTGAAAATGCCTATGGTTTTTCCGACCAGCCTGTTTGATTTTCCACTAAGGTAAAACTCGAAAAAAAGTTCTGTTTGGAAAGTGCTGAACTTTCAGCCCACGCTTGAGTGAATAAGTTCTGATAAAAAGATATAGGTACTTATATTCTAGACATGCGTTCGTTCTGTCGCCTGCCTTATATGTTTTATCGTTTCAACGTAGGCCCTCAGTTGAAACTTTTTTGTTGGAAAACAAAACTGAACAAATTTCGTTGGTAGAGGCGTCGACTCTCATACAATTTGATGATTTAACGATAACGGTTATGGACTAAATTTTCTTCCAAAAAGTTGAATTACGTTGATTCTTTTTTTTTTTTTTCAATTCCAATGTAATTTCCTTTTGCGGACGTTCGATTCGTGGCATTCGAATGAATTACTGCGTCAGAAATATTATTACTAACGTAAATTTTCATGGTTTATTGAAGCAATTTCTATAGGTACATGGCAATTCGAGAAAGAGAATTGCAATCTTTACAATAACACAGGGCACCCGCTGGTATAATTTCAGTCGCTAGGTATACAGTAATAGTCGTCCTAACCTAAAAATGATTATTGTCATCCTCATAGTTGAGTTAACTGTTGTGATACATGAAGTGCAATAGCCATGAAAACTATTTTTTTGTATTTTTTGTTTTTTCTTTGAGAGTTGCTACGCTGCTACGCTCTCGTACACGTTGAATTCGGGCGAATCTGTTTAGAATCCGTATTCGGTGTTGTAATTCATTAATTTCTACAACTGTTAGCCTAATTAATTATACTTGTACTTATACTCATTATATTTTGTACAACTCGAGTTGAAAAAAACAAAAAACACCGCCCACGTAAATGAATAAACCAAAAGGATATTTATACCTACGTTTGATGTACGTAATTATATTTTTGATCTTAATTCAGTCGTAATGGTCGTAATACGAGTTTACATCGACCTTCAAATATTAAAACCGGGTGCTTTCACTGTTCATGAAGTGTAAATCCATAAAGTGGATGGTTGGAAGTCACTTTTATACGTATTCGAGGCGACTAATTGTGATACTCTACTAACATGATTATGTGGTACCTATGTTATGTTTTGATCGAAAATTTAAAAAGACTTAGAAGCAGTTTTTTCGCTTTTATGGTTGTGTCATTGTGGGTGAAAAATGTAGATTTATTCGAAATTTATGTTTGTGAATTCAATGTTTTGTTTTATGATAAAAATTGAAAAAATCTAGGGTTTTTTGTGTTTTTATACAGAAGCTGCCCGTGACGTCATACAGCTTTGTTTGACCTACCCGAGTTTCCAGACAGTTTACATTGACATTCCTACTTAATTTGACGAATAAATGCAAACGCAAATAAAATTTGGTGCGTCTCTTGTATGAATAGCACATAATAGAAACGAAATTTTCCATTTTCCATTTCCACAACCCACTTCAGGCAGCACCTGATTATTCCTCCTTCATATTCTTGAACAAAAAAAATGATGTAGACAACTCTTATTTTTTCAACCCCATTTTCTCTGTTATCAAAGTTGTACAGTGCAACGTGCCCAAAATTAGGCTCTTTACTAACAGATATGCGTGTGTCACAGTGACGATAATGAGCCGTCATTTTAGTTTCTTCATTATCATCAATCACCCATGCGTTTGAATGCTATATGTAAAAATATATACTACGCAGTGCTAGTGGAAGAACTTAAAATGGTGGCTCATCATTATCATCACGACCAGTGCATACCTGGGGGTAAAGAGCCATACCCAAAAGTGGAAAGATCAGACTGGATGGACATTTCAACAGTGATTAAAAAATCGTTTCATTAGAATCATGCCCGTGGCTGTACCTTTCGATGAGGTATGATTTGCATAATATCAGGGTAAAGTAAGAGAACATATCTGCATAGCTTCCAGCTCGGTTAATCCCAGTCCATTATGGGTATACAGTCAAAGGTTAAAACTGCAGTGAAAAATTTCATCCCGACTTATAAGGTGTACATACAATAAAAATTGGCGGTATAGTATGAGAAAATAAAGTACCTAAAAAATTAATTAGGTTAAAAAACAAATTTTTAAAAGATATGCTTTTATATTTTTTGGCTTTAGCTTCATGCGAAATAAACATTATTTTGTTTTGTGAGGTTGGCTGCAGTATTGGTATATTTTAAAATCGCAGCAACGAGTAGAATAAAAGCTTATAATAATTGAAATTTTTTGTTACCAAAGTTGCGATGTACCAAGGATTTTTCTCTGGACATGGCTGAGAAGAATTAATTCAAAAATTAAAATTCACCTTTCTTCGATTCTCGCTTCCACCATTATTCCCTGTCAATGCCTGTCATCCTACCTCGTCAGTCATTTTGAAGTGATATTAATCAGTGGCGTACGGGAGGGGGAAGGGAAAAACACCATACTATCGCACCTCCCTCCTCCCTATCTTATTAAAAGGAGAGAAAAAAAAAGGAAAAACGAAAAATTGAGAGGAAAAATTTTGAGAGAGAGTAGTGTGCGTTAAGGAACATGGAAAAGCCTCAAAAATGATTGAACGTCTGACTTTTACGAGAGAGCAAAAAAATGTTTCACAAATAAAGTCGTCCAAAGGCACAATGCTCGGTATGCTTCTAGTACTGGTGTTGATAAGCGTAGAAGATTAGAATACCTACGATTTAAATTTCATACTTCCTGGAACATTTTATAGGTACTTAACAGGTTTTTGACCTTTTTTTTTTTGCGAGGCTCTGGGGAGGGAGGGCTTTAGCCCCGCAAGTCACCATCGTGGTTAGACGATTGCTGTGTTGCGGGCCACATTTTGCGTAATTGAAGACACGACCGGTGCCAATGATTTAATATACCGGGAATTTTAGTACATGTTCATGAAAACAATTTGGCTGTCATTTCAAAAATTAGCGCCAATTAAATTGCTGAAAAACGGTTTGCCTCAGTAATATTCGTTTAATTTAAAATTTAAGTTTTAGGAATTCGTGGCTGTATATACCTATTCGACCTCGCTGACGCATTTTTGAACGAATATCGTGGGTAACATTATGACGTTTGAGAAGTACCGAAGCCCACCCTGAAGACTATCATAAATGTGGTCAAAACGTAAGGAAAGAACTTCTTCGAAAGAGATCAAATATTGAGAATATCATTCTGTTCGTGTTTCCCCCTCCCCAATCTGTTCTATGGTCCAAACTTTATTTCTGTTGGAAGAATTTTCGTCGCAGAATGAGCGACAACTTACTCTCATGGGGGCTATGACTGCTCCCACGACAATGCCATTAAGTTCTACTTAGTATAGGCTAATTATGCAGGCTAATTTATGTAAACGTGTATGTAAATAATACAACAACAACACCTACACCTGTAAGATTCTAAAGGTACCTATATTTTATTGCACGAAAGTTGAAAAAATTTACGGATAGGTGCTTGACGATGAGCAGCTAGCAGAAAAAAAAGTATGTACTTTACACGTCTAGTAAGTACCTACTTGAAAAAATAAAGTCAAAATGTATCTCTTTAAATTAGGTGTAGTTGCAAAATGTATATCTATAGCGAGAAAAACCGTTGTTTTTCAAGGTTTTTAAGGATAAAACGTCTAATTTACCTTACTATATATATTCTTATATTTATTCACGTAAGTGTTATATATATATATATATATATATTAATTTATAACTGAATGCCGAGCTCTGGTATAGAAAAACTTGAATTCTTTTTAGGTACACTGTCGGACTTGGTGATGTAAATTTTGCAAACGACTTACCCAAGGCTGGTGTATCGTCATTGAGCTCAACAATAACGCGACCACTTAAAAACTCGCCCGGAAAATACAGAACATTTGTATTGTCGAAAAGGATTACAAATTTTATCAATTTTTTAGACATATTACTTCGTACGCAGCAGTTACGTTCTTACCATTTTGAAAATGTCTTAGACTATAATTATTATATAATCTATCTAAATATGCGAACGATTTTACACGATAAATTTTAATGGCAACAAAAATAAATAATTGTTTTTAGAACAAAAAAAAAAAAAAAAAAAAAAAAGGAACACAATTAAGAGTGTTGTGCTTCGGCTAATGGTTGCCTTGCTATATAGCTATAGGTATTGGTACATGAATATAATGAAAAAAACAAGTTTTTAAGAAGGGGCTGCGCGAGATGTGAGAGGACGGCGGTGACTTCACCTTTTATAGGAGAGTCCGTAGGCAGGAACTACGTACGTGTAGATTGGTCCCCCTCTTTGGCAATTCTTATCCGTTTGTCGTGGTATCTATCGAAAATTCAGTCGTCTGTCTGCTGTAGTGTATATGTATGCATAGGAGTATAGATACGTGTATACTGCTGCATACTGTTCTATGCTTATACTTTTTCTGTATATACGGTATGTACGTATACAGATACCTGCACCACACGATGACTGTGGGTAGGTACTCTGCGAGTTCATTACATCGATTTGAATAGGTAACTGTACTGGTAGTGTGATCATTTGTTGCATAATCATTCTTGGTATTATTTGCCAAACTCGAAACAAAGTACCTAATATAATAAAATACGAATTCCTCTTGGATGACGCGGTTTACTTCGAAATTTGTCGCTACGTTTCTGATTTTACCGTGGAGGAACAGATTTTCATTAAAACTGTTTTTCCTATCTAGTTATAGGTGGACACGTTATACGGTCTGTGAACCTTTGAAGGCTATAATGTGCATTGTAGGTATGGTACCTACTTGTATCATATGTGTTTCATGGGTAAAAATCATTGTGTTCAAACTATACTTATATACGTTACCAGCTGCTCGTTCTAAATGATGCAGGCAATTCCAGAATTAATTATTCCACTTGCTAAGAGTAGTTAGCTTCTTTATTAGTACAGAATACCTCCCTATTAGAATACATCTCTCTGTCCCTTGTCTTTCTGTCTCTCTCTCTCTCTCACTCGTGCCTATAAATATACATTCGCATATGGTGGAGATATTTTTGGAAATTGTTTTGGGCAAATTTATTCGTGGCATTATAGAGGAGATTATAAGGTATGTGTTTTCATAATTTTCAAATTTTTATTTACCCCAGACCCCCTTTTTTATTTTTTTATTTTACCTCACCTCACCCGACCACCGGGCACCCACAATTACAAAAAAAAAATTATAAAAAAAAAAATTACCTAACCTAATGACCCACTATACGAGAACAATTTATAAAAATTTTGAAAAAAATTATATCTTGTCTGGGAATCAAACCTAACACCTCCCACATGACAAGCACGCACTGAGACTACGTGTTGCAGCTGCTGATAACAAATCATTTATGATATACTATTCTGGCTAATCTTTCTCCTGCTCCTGCAAGTCCTGAAAATTTTAGCTTGATCAATTAAGCAGTTCTGAAGTGATGGGCATACAGACAGATGCACAAACACAAATATTCACATTTATATACATACATACATATAAAAAGAGAGATTTCAGAGAGTGCCTAGAAGAATAGTAGTCTATAGCTTTGAAAATGTAATATTTTTAGTAAAACCTCTATTTAACGATCTCACATCTCACTCTATGGCTGCTCGAAAAAATTAAAAAGGTCTGCGTAAAATATACACAGTAGTGCAAAATGGAAGAAACAGAACACAAGATCATTTCTAGTTGAAGAAGTTAATTGAACGACAATGTATTGATTCCAATACTTCACACTCGTATTTTGATCCTCACTTTTGGAATTAATCTCCAGTATGGCTATTTCCGCAACATCGGCTTCTAAATTTAGGTTTTCCATTTTATTTTCTTGCATACCTACTTTGCGGATTATCCTCTCGCTCCTCTTCTTCTGTAACTAAATTATTACCTATCTTGGGAACAGTGCCATCGAGAGGGAAGGAGAAAAGGGGAACCCCCAGGCCGGAATTTCTGGGAACCTAAAAAGTCCTGGCTTTAAGTTGTCTTAAAGTACATATAGGCTAAATGATTTTTCAAATAAAAAAAACTAACTTTTTTAGTTCCCTTCCACAACATAGTGATGATCACCCAAGCCTAGATTTTGTCTCCACCATCCTCTTCTGAAGTTCCAGTTATCTGGTTTACAGATTAATATTTTTAGAGGTAACAGGCACAATTATATGCAAGCTCCAGAAATTCTTTATCTTCTTCTATTTCATAATTTACTATATATAATGCGTTGAACCTCTATTATAAGAAGTGATTACAGTTTCACCTGTTTCCCTATTGATGACATCGGCATGATCTACGTCAGGAATAATTTTGAAAATATCTGACTTCATTATTATGGCACCATACAAAATGTCACACTCAGATCAGGATCATACTTATTAGACCTCTTGAAGTTGAATTGTCAAAAGTTCTGTAATAGAACTGCTAACATTAACTACCACAGTTCCAATATGAATTGCATTAATAAAAACACTTTTCTTAACAGATTGAGGCTTACATACATAATCTCAAGTTTACTGAAATGATTGACCAAGTGGTCATTTACTCCATTGTCTTAATAACATGGTATGTACCTATAATTCATTATTTTTGCAATTCTCTACCTTACTTGCCATGGGAGCTTTGAGCCAATTAAATTTTTCTAGAACTATAGAATCAAAGCTCAGACCATGTAATTGAGAATAGACCATCATGGCATATTTGACTCTAAAATTGTATTGTAGGTAATTTGACCATGACTTATTTGGACTATTGTTATTGCCATTTAGTGAGCTTTGATTTTTAAAATTATTGCTACTATTGCTGTTTTATTAGTGCCTTGAGTCGATCTGTCCTTGTGTCTGAAATATGTGACCATTTTTATTACAAGTTAATGAGACAATCGACTTTATAATTATTCTCTTGATCACGATCCTTCAAATATTTATTCTCTATTCACGCCAAGAAATGCGTGACATTGTAAACTATATCCACACTTATCTGCTTGAAATATGATGTTGATTTACTCTACAAAGTGATGTGTATCATTGTATAACAACGTGCAACGATACTTTTTCTTCTCTCCCCAACCAACCGCATCTATTGTGATTCTAACATCACCCACTTCTTAGTGTGAACTGAGTATAGTAATTCTAGAATTATTGTTCGAGTTTTTCAAACATGTCTGACTGTTATATAATTCTTCACTAGCATTCAAAAATTGTTTTTCAAGCCTTTCAAAAATATAGTCTAAAACAACATAACAGAAATTTGACAAGTAGGTATGCTGATTTTTTTTTTCTATTATTTAATTCAAAATACATTACTTAGACTATACCTATACTTCGTAATATCTTATTCTACATTTTACGATAAAGTACTCATAGTATAAAAAAATCAGATCATTAAGCATGATGGTTTTATATGTACCTATACCAAGGTTTTAAAGTGTACTCATTCCAGTTATCAGGCCTCACATGAGTCCTGTGGGGACTCATCGGTATGAGGTATAGGGGCTCGGACCCCTCGACAACAGTCGCCGCCCCATAGGGCAGGCAACTTATCGTCCTTGCGACATTAAACCAACACACAGAATTACGTTCGATCGTAATTACCTGCGAATACTTGCAGATAATATACGAGTACGAATCGTGACGTCATCCATCAATCAATGTCACGATTCGTACACGAACCGGCCAGCCGCCACCTACGATAGTAGGGGATGATGCGACCTGGCCGTACTTAAACAACGTACGTATTTTACTACGTACGTGTGTTTGTGTGCACCCGCCAAAACCTGTATATAAACTCACAGAACCGGCTCTAAAATCGCCAGTGTTCGGTTTGGTTTTGGCTTGCCCATACATTTGTATGAAGTGGCTGAACACGCTTAAATTCTGTAGAATTTCCTTCTGGTGAGAATATCTCTCACGACAAGGTATTCCACAGTGGTGACCCCGACGTGATTTCGGCCACGTCGTGAGGAGTCTTAGGCGCTTCGGCGCTATTACAACCTGGCGCAGTAGCGCTGGCGAGATTCTCGCTTGCTCGGCAAATTAAAAAAATATTTTTTTACCCAGACTAAGACACCTTTTGGTCGTCGAAGTAAGAGTTCACTGAAGTGGGAATTTATACCCCTCTCTTTAAAATAAATAAATAAAGAGAAACAAGACAGTAGACCTGGAGGAAGAAGGTTGGACTCATCCCCCAACTCCCCCGACTTCGACTCGACACTCATTGAATTTAGCAAACATAGAAGAAGGCCCTCAACACCCAGAATTAGCACGACTGGGAACTGCAATAAATAAAGAAGAACTTGCAGTTAGAACGTTGAGAAGTGGTCGGACTTTAAGCCAAAGTTCCGACCCGAAAACACCTGTCCTACAAACACAGGAGCCAGTGTTTTCAACCAGCAAGGAAGGTAGTAGTACTGTGGAATACGCTTGTCAACAAAAAGACATAGCAATGGTTCCACCACCAACTGAAAACCCACAATCATCACAGGGAGGAAGTAGTCAGCCACAGCTGACACCCGAAGTTCTGGCCCAGATCCTGCAACTCTTGCAAATGCAACCAGGACAGAACCCTAATCTCTATAGACGAAGGATAGATATCCCGGAATTTCTGCCGAATGAGGTAGAATTATGGTTGACACTATTAGAAGGCAGGTTCAGAACAGAGAACATAACACTGAACCAGCGGTATACACACATCTGTGGAGGCATGCCTCCACAGATAATCCGCCACATTCCGGACGTTATGGAATGCCCTTCGACAGAAGAGGATAAATATGCCTGGTTCGTCAGAAAAATAAAGAAAGTATTCGGAAAAACGAAAAATGAAATTATAGACGATGTGATGGGGGGTATGAAGATGGGGGACGACAAACCCTCAATCTTCATGGCGAAGTTAAGACAGAAGGCGGACAACATCGTAGCCCCTTCTGTCATAGGCAACCAGTTCTGCAAACAACTTCCACAAAGTGTTGTGCAGTGCCTAGCCGCCGTTGGTTCCACGGTAATCAACACATCCGCGGATCTTGACTTCCTTGCGAAATCCGCAGATAACGCGCTCGAATACACAAGGTCAAAGCCGGTGGTCAGTGCAGTATCTGCAGAGACTGGGGAACTCGCTCAACTTAGAGCCCAAATAGCTCAGTTGACCGAAGAAGTAAAGAGGAACAAAAGCCAAAGCTCGACGAAGCCCAACAGCAGCTGGCGACAAAGATCGAAAAGCAGAAGCAACAACAACAGCAACAGCAGCAGAGGACGACAGTTCAGGTCAAGAGACCGCAGATCTAGTTCCGGAAACAGGGGTCAGAGTTCAACTCCCCCTAGAACATCATCTCCCAAAACCCAGTCTCGAAATTGGGATGATAAGAGTTGCTTTTTTCACAACAGGTTTGGCGCGGAGGCCACCAAATGCAACAACAGGTGCAGATGGTGGGGTAAAACCTTTAATAAGGAAGCGTCAAACTAGAACGAGGGGCCATCTGTGCGGCCGAAGACCCCTCGGAAAAATAATCACGCCGCCTGTTCATCAAGGACAGGACAAACAGGAGACGTTACTTAATCGACTCGGGAGCAGACCTGAGCATATTGCCAGTAAACAAAACCCAAAAAGTACTTCCTCCGAAATACTATCTCCGTACTGTGAATGGTCAAAACCTTCCAGCTTACGGACTCGAAACAAGCAAAGTCGACATCGGACTCAGCAAAAATATGACGTGGTCCTTCACTGTTGCAGACGTTCCAAACCCTATCCTGGGTGCAGATTTTCTCGCACACTATGGCCTGATCATTGACCTCAAACACGGCAAATTGATCAATAGTGAAAACAAAAGTGTGGAAGGCAAAACGCTAGCATACAGACTGGACACAAACATATCCAGCTGTACTAAAGTCGACGGACAACTCTTACGGATCCTGTCAGACTATCCTGGAGTCACTCAACCCTCAATTCGCAGGCATCCTACGTACAAACACGACATGGTTCACTACATAGAAACCAAAGGACAGCCTTGCCATGCTAGAGCACGAAGGTTATTACCTGACAAACTCAAAGCAGCACGAGAGTACTTCCATCGCATTATTGAGGAGGGCGTATGTCGCCCCTCAAAAAGCTCATGGAGCTCCCCTATCCACATGACTAAGAAAGCAAGTGGAGAGTGGCGAATTGTTGGCAACTACAGGGCCTTAAACGCCATAACAGTTCCTGATCGCTACCCAGTCCCCAACATAATGGACTTCAACGCGAATATGAAGGGTAAAACGATGTTCACAAAAATAGACATCAACTGTGCATTCCACCAAATTCCTATGGCCGACCAGGACGTTCCAAAAACAGCGGTTATAACCCCCTTTGGATTATTCGAATACCTTCGAATGCCGTTTGGACTACGCAACTCAGCACAAACTTTCCAACGATTTATCAACGGACTGTTTAGGGAATTGCCGTTTGCATATGCATACCTGGATGATATCTGCATTTGCTCAGAAGGCGGTGAGCATCAGCACGAGGAGAATGTGAGAGCCGTGGTACAGCGTATACACGCAGCCGGACTCACTATCAACGTAGGCAAAAGCTTATACGCACAGACCGAAATTGACTTCCTCGGCTACCAAGTCTCGACCGAAGGCATTTCCCCCTTGAAGACCAAGGTAGAGCCAATATTGAACTTCCCGAAACCCTCAAATGTCGCAGAACTTAGGCGTTTCTTGGGGATGGTGAATTTCTACAGACGTTGCATGAAGAATGCAGCAGCCGAACAAAGTAAGCTGTTTGCACTAATAAAGACAAGTAAAAAGAAAGATAGAACTCCACTCGAATGGAACAAAGAAGCCGAACAGGCCTTTGAAAATATCAAAGAAACACTGGCAAATGCAACTCTGTTGGCTCATCCAGACGAAAGTCTGCCGTTATGCGTAAGTACCGATGCATCGGATTTTGCTATTGGTGCAACATTGTACCAACTGGACACTAACAACATCAAATTACCGCTAGCTTTCTTCTCGAGGAAGCTCTCAAAAACAGAAAAGAATTACAGCACATACGATAGGGAATTGCTCGGAATTTTTGCTGCGTTGAAGCATTTCAGGCACCAGTTAGAGGGTAGATATTTTTCTGTGTATACTGACCATAAACCCCTAACATATGCCTTCACACAAAAAGCAGAACCGGCATCTCCGAGAAGAGCACGACAGTTAGACTATATTGGTCAACTGACTACCGACATTCAGTATATAAGTGGAGAACTTAACACTCCAGCTGATGCCTTGAGTAGAATCGAAGCTATCTCGGTTCCTGTCCAATTGCCTTATGCTGAAATAGCTAATGCACAGCTTAAGGATGCAGAATTGCAGGGGCTGTTATCGAACGATGATACTACCCTCAAATTGAGACAGCGAAAAATTCCCGGTACTGATGTTTTATTAACATGTGACATCAGTACAGGTAAGAATAGGCCATTTCTACCGGTAAAATATCGCAGGTTGGCTTTCAACAGTGTACATAATCTGTCACATGCTGGGCCAAAATGTAGTGCTAAACTAATTTCAGAAAGATTTGTATGGCCACGAATGAAGTCTGACTGCAACAAATGGGCTCGCAGTTGCCTGAACTGTCAAGAATCCAAAGTAGGAAGACACACTCGCTCGCCCCTCAAATCATTCAAACAAACACAGCGGTTTAAAACGGTTCATATGGATCTGGTAGGCCCATTGCCACCATCCCAAGGACACAGATACCTGTTGACGATAATAGACAGGGCAACACGATGGCCGGAAGCAATCCCTCTTCATGAGATGTCAGCTCCAACAGTAGCTGCAAGGTTATACGATACCTGGATTACGAGGTATGGCGTACCAGAAGTCATAGTCACAGACCAAGGTCGCCAATTCGAGAGCTCGCTCTTTAAAGAGCTGGCAAATAAGCTTGGTGTTCAACACAGTCATACCACAGCTTACCATCCTCAAGCCAATGGCAAAATAGAGAGATGGCATAGAGCTCTCAAAGCCTCCATCATGTCTCATGATACCAAGAGATGGGTAGAAGTACTCCCTACCATCCTCTTAGGCCTTCGATCCGCCCTGCAAACTGATACAGGTCATTCTGCAGCGCAATTAGCGTTCGGCGAAGAGCTACGCCTTCCAGGGGACTTCTTCACAAAATCGAAAGAAGTTAGCCCCGAAATAATGGTACAGAACATAAGAAATGATGCCAACAATTTCCTAAAACAGGCAGCTCGTCATGGCCAGCCCAAGATTTACGTCTCGAAACACTTGGCTAATACGTCACACGTATTTGTTAGAGATGAAAAAATGAGATCTGCGCTGGAGAAACCATACGCCGGTCCTTACAAAGTAGTATCACGAGACGAGAAAAACTTCGTGATACTCATCGCAGGCGAACCAAGAACAATTTCAATCGACAGATTGAAGCCTGCGTATTTGGTAAGTGACGATAAAAGAATAAGAAGGTTACAACAGGAGAACCCAGAAAATACACAGACGAATTCCGAAACAAAAACGGAAGAATTCGTCGAAAAATGTGAGAAAAACACCTCACATCAAGAAAAACCCAAGAAAACAGTAAAATTTTCGGACGATGTGATCACTAAAACATTTGATCCCGAGGCCCCCTTATGCCCACGTAAAAGAGGCAGGCCTCCAGGCACTAAAAAACGCAAAAACTCACATCCTTCTCGCACGTCCGAGAGGTTAATGCGAAGAAAATAAAAATTTACTCCCGAAAAGTAATATCCGTAGTAAAATTCGAAACCCGCTAAAAACATACGGGGAATATCGGAACTCCGTGAGACAAAGAAACTCCGGAGATAAGCAAACGAGGAATGCCAACAAAAAGAAGAAAACAGGAATAAACAAATCCACGTGCAATACGGAAACAAAACATTGCAACGTGCGAGTACCGTTAACCACAAAGATAATCTCTACGACGTGACGTCACAAACGGAGATTCCTTTGTACTGAAAATTCGAAAATTATATTCACTGAGTTTATTTCAGGCATAACTCTGCTTAAACCGATCAGAACTTAACCGGAAAACTTGTATACGGCCGAGAATTTTAAGCGCTATTCCCTCTACGTATAGATAAGAAGATCCGAAAATAAAGAAAAATAACTGTAATGGTAAATCGAAAAATGAGGTAAAATCATCCGTTTCAGAACCACCGATTTACTTGGTCGTTTCTTGAGATATTTTTGGTGCCTTCTCCTACAACAACCCATTCTGTATTCTATGTCACGATTACCTATCCCGATTCCAATGTCCGCCAGCTTCCAATTCGCCAAGAAATCTGCTGAGAAAGCAAAAACTCAGCAGATGACCAAAATGAAAACGGAGCTGGAGAGGATTGAGGAGGAGCTATTAATGGACACGGCTCCTCCGGTTGACGATGTCCTGGCGGAAATGACGACTCCGCTACCTCCGGTCATCTCACCTCCCCGATCCCCGAAGGAGACGACTCCGACTCCGGAACCCCCGAAGCCGGAGCCGAAACCCGAGGAGAAGAAGGAAGGAATGGGATTCCTGTTCACGGCAGAGAGGGCCGCGAACGAACGGGCAAAAATGGCTGCCTGGACATCAGGGAACACAAACTCCCCGATGCACAGAAAGCCGATATTCCGGCGTCCGCTACCCCCTCACTCCCGTCGACATCCCTATGCCCAAACGAAAAACGTAAAACCGAGGCATAGGGGTGAAAGCAGCCGGGCGAACTACCTGGCCCGAGCAAACGCCCGTAGGGAATCCTACGAGTGCGTTGGGGCCGCGGTGGGCAGTGCTCTGGCGAAGTGGGAGGCCGACCAGAGGCGAAAGTAAACCCGCACGTCCCCCAGGCCTTGCGCATTTTTGATCGTCTTTGCGGCGCAAAAACTGGGGGGGAGTAGCTGTGGGGACTCATCGGTATGAGGTATAGGGGCTCGGACCCCTCGACGACAGTCGCCGCCCCATAGGGCAGGCAACTTATCGTCCTTGCGACGTTAAACCAACACACAGAATTACGTTCGATCGTAATTACCTGCGAATACTTGCAGATAATATACGAGTACGAATCGTGACGTCATCCATCAATCAATGTCACGATTCGTACACGAACCGGCCAGCCGCCACCTACGATAGTAGGGGATGATGCGACCTGGCCGTACTTAAACAACGTACGTATTTTACTACGTACGTGTGTTTGTGTGCACCCGCCAAAACCTGTATATAAACTCACAGAACCGGCTCTAAAATCGCCAGTGTTCGGTTTGGTTTTGGCTTGCCCATACATTTGTATGAAGTGGCTGAACACGCTTAAATTCTGTAGAATTTCCTTCTGGTGAGAATATCTCTCACGACAAGGTATTCCACAAGTCCCATATCTTTATTATTTGTCACTATCTTCTCGCATTGACATATACAGAAAAATATCTAAGTCTCTCAATCAATTCCATAAACAGACAAATACCTGCAATCATACAAAGAGGATATTTCTTTGTGGTGTTTCCAGTTGCATCTGTAAACGGACTACAGATAAAAAGCACTCCAGAGAATAAAATAAAAACTCGGGAAGTTTTGGGATTTATTTTTAATATAAGAATCAATCTGGTTAATCTGCTCTGGCAAATAACAACGTAAAAATAAAACTAAAAATTAATATTGAAAAAATAAAATTACAAAAAAATTTCTTAACATCATAAGGATTTGAACACCGGTTACGAGGGTGACAGTCAGGGCATTAGCACAGAGCTATGGAGAAGCTTACTGACATTCAACACCACTCTAAAAGCAACTATTATAACCTTTGATAATGTAAATAAAATTATCCTCATTGACTGAATGAAGACGTTTCTCATAAACAGTGGCCTGAGGGCCCCCTACTACCAGCTGGAATGTTGTCCCTAGCCTTTTTTGCGTTTATATAATGCCAATAGGTATACATTGTTTTAACTCAATAATGAATCCAATTCCTATCCAATACAGCCCTTTTTAACCAACTTTGAAAAACAAAAAAGGAGCTTATTAATTTGATCGATTTATATATATTTTTTTGTTTGTTTCAACATAATTTCTCAACCTGGACATCAATTTTGATGAACTTTGTTTTTTAATAATAAAGGATTATCCCATGGTGGTCCTATTAATTTTTTTTTAAATCGAGGTAGTTCTGGAGTTATCTTTAAATAAAAAAACTGTTAGTTTTAAAGTAATATTGCCACTAACACTAGAAATGGAAAATCATTGGAAAAATTTTCATTTCAAAAAACAAAACAAACTTTGAAAAAAAAAAAAAAACTCGGCGCTTCGCGCCTCCACCCCCCCGGGATGTTATTACTTTGAGCCTGACGGCTAAAATGTAAAATACCTGACCCTTCAACAATCAGTGTCTTTATTATAATGTGTGGTCTTATATACGCGCTACTTTTGGGTCGCTCTTTCCTGTCGTTTTTTGGCTGGGGACCCATCGCTAAAACCTGAAGGGTCAGGTTAAAAAAAAAAATGCACTAAAAAGTGAAAAAACTTTTTAATTAGCGCTGAATTCAATAATTTCAGTCCTTAGATCTACATCTTGCTTGAGAAATTAAAAAAAAATTATTTTTCACTTTTTAGTGCATTTTTTATTACTTTTTTTTTGAAGTCGTTTTATTTTTTGTCCGCAATTTTTTTCTTGTTTTTTGTGTTGAAAACTTTTCTTTCTATCTTTTCACTTATCAATAACTATACAGTCAATTGGCCTTCTCCAAAGTTTGAAATAAAACTTCCTGGCTAAGGCACTGATCTAATTCTGTATTTTTTTTCAAATATTAAATTTATACTTACCAGTTACCTACCAACCTACTTGGTTTAAGTTTGTAACATCGCCTGTATAAAAACTATTTCTTTGTGAATTCCAGTGTCATTCGCCAGACATGGATCTAGAATTTGAAGAATAAGGTTGCTGCAAAAAATTTAACTTCAGTTTCAAACTGGAGTGTTTTTGGTGCAAATCCCCCGTGAAACTGTTAAAAACGAGAAATGTTGGTAAGAAGTAATTAACCTCTAAGTAGCCACAAAATGGAAAGTGAAGGTAGATGAATTCATTTCACAAACTTAGTTGTACTAATATATGGACTAAATCTTTACCCTTTAAAATCTAATCTGTATGACAAGCCAGTCCTGGAAATACGCAAATTTTTAAAATTTAATGTGATCAAAATCCTGCATTTCCAGAATCATCAGAAGTTGTCCAGGGTTGCCTTTCGAATATCATGTTTATTTCATAGGTATGTAATACCATACATGGAACAAATAAAGTATTACCCAACTTCGTTAAAACAGGTACAAAAATCTGAAAATAACTTAAAAATCCATTTTTACTTTTACATGATCTGTCCAGATTGGACAAAATCCATTTCTGGACTTTGTTCCATACCATTATAGACAGTAATCACAGTAGAATACACGTACAGATTGGATTTAGGATACAGATCCCAGGCTTGGAATGAAAAACTTAGTAAGAACTTACAGAACTGGATTTGAGAAGTTTCATTTTTTGTAATTTGTAATTTCTGGATACATTTCTCCTGATTGAGAATATTACAGAAGATCTTAATTTTCCCACTATACTTATCTGACTAATTATGTTGAACTAATTATTCAAATATAGTGAGATACTCCTTAACACTGGTATTTTCATCTAGAATTCAGGTGTGAAATTTGACAATGATTTTTAGTAATAGACTACATTGTTTTTCTAGATTTTATTTTGCACCTCATTCATGGTTTTCTTATTTTATAATACTTGGTTATAACCAAATTGAATACTTTCCAATCGTATACCTGGAAAAATTATGTTATCATGTCTATACTTGTATGCATGTTTATGTAACTGCATTTAGGGATGATGTAATGTTTCAAAATTATTTCTAGTTTGATAAATAATTATAATGAAGTCTCACATTGTTTTAGTTTCCAAACTTTATGTACTATTCACTGGTATGGAACAAATCCACAGTCCTTGTTGAGTTTCCCCTTATGGTAATATGGATTTTTCAAATAGGGCAATTCCGGATCTGAAATTTCTTGAATTCAAAAAATATTATTACTTTCTCTTCATTTAACAGGTCCAATATATGATGGTGTGGAACAAAGTTAATGATTCTTTTTTCTTTCTCACCTATGAGAATAATTTTATTCTCATAACAAAATAAAGAAATTAAATTTTTCATAATTCTGATTTCTAATTTGAGTACTATTATGATAGTTTTTTTCATAAGATGATTGACGAGGAAGAATTAGTCATAGAATCGGATGAGTTTTCTAAGTTTAAAAATTTCAAAAACTGGTTCAAGTAAATAGTAGAATTTTAAATGAGAGCGACTTAATGATCACATAAAAAATACGGATAAATTCCTAAAATTGAATTTAGAAATTTTTTTTATCGAAAAAAAAAAAAAAAAAATTCAAATTTGATAAATAAGTATGGTTCTAAACGAAATTTTAATCACTTCAAGGAATTTACTGAACTTCAGCGAGATAATGAGCTAAAATTCTTAAAGATTTTGTCAGGCGGCGTTGCGGATAACTCAATTCTTCAACATTATGTTGTCCTAAAAATTTGAATTAAATGAGATCCGATGTATTCTAGCAAATGAAAATCAGGTTGATTTTATTCTTTTGTATTTTAATTAAATTAATGTAATAGAACAGCTTCCACGTCGTTACCATTAAAATCTAAAATCAGGAAAATTTGTAAATTTTCAATCAAAAGGGAAAACGACAAGAAAAAGACATGGGGCCACATTCTTCGGCATTTAGCCAAATGAATTCACTTAAGTAACCTCCTGACCAGATTTAGGTTTTCCCCTTCGCGTTCATACGTAAGTGAAAAAAATGACATTTTAAAAATTTCAAAACTATTAGGCACCCTTATTTTTTTCCCTGAAATAGTTTTCCCAAGTGAAGTGAAAGACTAAGAACATGGCTGTTGATTTCCTATTTCGTATATTTGATTAACTAATTTTCATCTGAAATGTAAATTTTTTGGGGAGGTACCGATCATTTATGCTTCTCCTTAAAACTAACCCAGTCAAAATCGATTACTTATCATTCGATATCTGTAGACAAGGTTATAATACCTAAATTTAAATTAATTCTTAGGTAAATTCATAAAAGCCATAAAATTGAATAAAATCACTAAATTATCCTACTTGACTTAATTATATAAATTATTCATGAATTTGACTGCTGTAGCCTCTAGGTATAGTGGGTAGTGAAGTGAGGTGAATTTTTTTTTTCTTTTGCAAAAGGAATTTTATCCTATGCCTTTAGATATACGTAGATGGCGGTTGGGTGAGGTGGATGCTTGTTTTATTTTTTTTTTAGTTCATTATTTTTCTGAAAGAGGAATTTGTTTAAATGCCTTTAGGTATTGTAAGGGGTTCTAGAAGCGGTAGATTATCATTATTATTATAATTTTTTTTTTTGAGATATGAATTATACATACCTTAACATAAGTAGAGAGGGAAGTTCAGAATTTTACGTATTATTTCAATTTTCATCATTTACGTTTTTGACCAAGCATTTATAAAATTGCCTGAGGTGAGCATTTCCCTAGATACCGTATTTTCATTTTTCACTGGATACTTACAAAATTAAGTAAAATTTTTCAATCATTCATCATCGATAATACCTTGAAGGTTTTCAGTCAAAAAAAACAAAATGAATTTGTAGTATTTTTGTTTTTCCCTAGTTATTTTTGTAAAGAAGCAAACAAAAATCGGTCGAAAACGTTAATTCCATAATTCCTTGAATCTCGTAACAATTTACATTTCCGACTAATTTTCACCAAGTAATTACAGAACAAGCCATTTCGCGGCGCTTTGGCTTGTGCATGTGCTGGCACAGGACTTTTGCTGGTCTATAATTTGTGCCTTCCCAGATCTTGGGCTCCCTACGTTTTTAGTCTGCTTCCGTCATTACATCTCTGGTCTCTCTTTCTGTTCTTCTCTGTCATACGCGTGTGTCTCTCTCTCTATACAATTTCTTGTTTCTTGTTTGTTTTTGTTTCATACTTCACTTTTTTTCTGTCCATTACTCTTTCCTGTTTTGTCTTTTGTTTGTTGGGCCCGTTACTAAATACATGATGGTTTGTGTAGTGTATATGTGTGTATGGTGGCGCATGCGCTGTTTATTTCCCTAGTGAATTTCTCGGCTGTAATTTTAACTCTCGAATTATATTTCTTTGCATTTATTATAGCGATTGGTATCGACGAAGTACATCCAAGTATTTTTGCCAGCTTTTTCATTTATGATCAGGCAGGCTAGTAGCACCCACAAGGATAAAATGGACATTGCCCTCGCTAGCTCAACCCTTTACTCAAACTGGTAATATTCAAAAATTTACGCTTTTCCCAAAAACATTTCAGTGGGAGGAAAAAATTCGAAATTTCCTTCAGAAAACACAAAAATTTTTTTCCTTGTGACAGTCATACCTCCCCTAAAATTTTAGTTGCCAGTATTGAAAAAGGGGTTGCACTATGGGCCGGTGTCCATTTAAAAAACCTGATTAAAACATTTAAGTACAACATATGATATAGGTATAAGTTACGCTGTAACACCAACTTTGTAGTAGATTTTTGGGCAGAGCCTCCTGAACCATTGAGGGGTGCGCGCAAGTCCTGGTTGCGCCATTTTAGATTGTATATATTTCAACGATTAGGTATTCGTATTGAAATTTGATTTGTTTGTACTCATAATCAATATTAAAATAAACAGAGTGCAATGGCATAGCGATCATGTTACGGTACGTTTCAGATTTTAATCTGTTTTTACTGTACCAACGAAATAGAAAGCAATAATTCAACATACGCTTCTTTAGTCTCGTTGATATTATACTTACAGTAAAGTCGTAAATTATTTTCTCCTCGACGAAGTTAAACTATAATTAATTATTCTTAATGCCAATCGTTCATCGGGTATTCGTTTTCGAAATTGTAGGCTATAATTTTCTAAATTAATGTTAAAATTTTTGTGTATCTTCAACGGCAAAGTGTAAAGAACCATACGTAACTGTTTCCGAGAATCTTGGTTACTGGGAGCGTAATTTTCGTGTCTCATTATTTTATTTTTGAGTCTTGGCCCTCCATAAAGAAAACTACATCAGCAATTGTTAATTCTGCGTTCAAAGGTGATTCTGATTGAATGCCAATCAGTTACCAAGATACCGAACCCTTCTAAATAACTTAGTACAAGTCGTGACGTTAGTAAAATCGTAACTCAATATTTTCCTATTAGTGAGTTTCTGTCGATGTGAGCTATACAGGCATTTGATAATAATTTCCACGTCTGATACAAGGTTAGGAAAACTCGACCAAAGAGAATTTGGCAGTGAACTCTAATACTACGAACTGTTGTTTCGCTACTTGTAGTGAACTGATCACAAATTGTACGAAATTTTTCAAGAATAAGATGATCCTCAATAATTTTCGGGAAAAACTTACGTATTTCTTTGAATATCTTACGTGTACAAATATGTCCGAGTAAATGGTGAGAGATGTGAATTAGTCCGTCGGCTAGGAACGCAAAACATAATTACTCGTACCAAATCAATCGGGAAATTTTTTTCAATTGGAAATGAAGTATTAAAAATGACGATTTTACCAACTTACAAAAATTACCATATTACACTCCGACCGTTTGACTGATTCTTTTTTCCTTGAAGTCGATTAAAAAAAAAAAAAAGAAAAAAGTGATAAATAATTGAAAAATTACTGCTGATCACTTTATACCTTTTACACTTCTTGAAATTTCTTTCGTAATTTTTTCATGAAGTACCTGTTGCATACTTACGTTTGAATTTTAACAAAGAAATAAAATGAAATTACTCGATCGGAGTACAGATTGCGGTACCAGTAAATCATGATTATACCCATCGATCCATTTGGTTTCTCTTCTCAGGCTCTCATTCCGAAAGAATACTTACGCTCGTACTAAACCAAATAGATTAATAATTAAATAATTAATTCAAAAAGTTACCATCGAACCAGTTTTACCATTAATCATCCTTTTCGGCTCACTTTTTGAAACCCAATAATAACCTACTTCAAACTTTCATCAAGGTACGGTAAAGCCAGAGTACTTTATCGAAATCACACTGAAAGGATTCAAGTTGGTATCTCGTGCCCTTAAAGCATCAAAGAATAATCATTAGTCGAGCGTATTTTTGCGGCGTAGGAAGGACACGATGAGCGCACGAACCTTTTTTCAAAAATGAACATTAACGTGCCAAATATTTTTTTAAATACTGTTTCGAATGAAAATATGAAAAGTAAGTATTATCTTACCTGAATGAATAAAAAAATGAGAAAAAGTAAAAACCTCAATAAATTTTATACCTACTTCATTCTACTTACCCCTCACCTACTAACAGAACGAAACGCAAGAAAAAATTTTGATATCATAAAATATTAAGGCATAAGAATGTTAACTGATACCTACTTGAGTTACTTACCCTATATCAAACATTTTTTTACATAAAATAATAGGAATTTTTTTCTATTTTTTTTTTTTTTTTTAATCGAAAACAAAACTTTTTAGGGAATATTTTCATACCTACTTGATTTACTTACCACTGTTTTTATAACAGTCTAGAAGTAATACATTAACATTATCAATGAAAAAATATAAAAAAATAAATAGGGATGACAAAATAGTATGCCAAAATTTAGGAACTGAAAAGTCGTGCAGAATAATGATATAATTTTCGTTTTGCCATCCCTAATCTTAAACGAAAAAAAAAAATAAAAACAAAAATTCTATAAAACAAAAATTACTTTCGTGAACCGTTTACCTTCTACGCTCGCGTGTAAATTACTCTTTAAGTACTTCCACAGATTTTTGAATACGTTACCCTACCATTTTCTAACACACATTACTCAAACCTACAATGCGTCCATTGCCATTCACATCATTTAAGGGGACAGTAATGAAATGATCAAACGATCTGAAACATTAGAAAATTGTATTCTTTACTAGCGCAAAAACATTACTGTACAGACGAATTTGAACAAAATTTCTTACCACCACAGCTTACTCTACACAACCCATATATTTAAACTGAAGGCGCTCGGTTGAAGTATGTTTTTATTTTGGGACTCAGCCATAAATCGCGAAGTGATTAGGGGAAGCCAAATATCGACAAATTGGTAAATTAGTACCAGCCTGAATGGAAATTCAACAAACACAGTGAGAATAAATGGATATCCGGATGCAGAAGGTAACCAAGTGCATTTTTGACTTAGTTTTAGAAGCAAAAAAAAAATTGACTGAGGAGTAATTTTAATTCTTACATTAAAATTGCGGATGGAAGAACTCGGAAAAATATAGAAAATGTTTTTTGTTTGTTTTTTTTTTAGCTTATCGAGGCTTAGGTAAAATCCATTCAGTGAAAGGAGTTACTTCGAATTTTCATTCCAACGAAGTGCGACCCAATTAACGTGAGAATTCCATAAGTTTCCCAAATAATTTTTCTTTATTACGCTTCAAAATTTTTAAAAGTTTATGCTGTTGTCGTAATTGGCTACAGCTGCACTTATTGCGCTATTTTGGGAAAAACTGAAGTTCCCTAAAAATTTACTCCAACAGCAGATAATTTTTGAAACGAAATAATATTATGCAAAATGTAGTAAAAAATGCATACCATGTTAAATATATTTTGGTAATATGTTTCTAATGAAATAGTTGTTCATTTTTTAATTTATGGCATTTTTCATAATAATTAATTAAAGAGTTTTTGGTAGGAATTTTTAAATACAGTAGAAAATTTTCCAAAAAAAAATTGCAAAAATGAAGAGAACGACTGAGAATAAGTTTGTATTTCAAATTCTATCCTTTCGTTCGAGCTTCCAAGATTTCCGACTTTAATTTTGACTAATTTTGATCTACAATTCCGCGTGAGGATCCTTAAGTACACGTTTTAGGAACAAAATATTTTTATTAAGAACATAAATTTAGGTGAAGATTAACTCATGGGCATGCCTTAGGCTACATTAGCAATTACAATAATTTCAAAATCAAAAAACGGATACTGGAAATTTAAGTGGATATTAAAATATTTTGCATTTTCATTGTAGTGCCGGTTGCCTCCTTTTTAAAAAACGTACTAAATTAGAATTGAAAAATGAAATAACTATCAAAAAATTATCTGATTTGCATGATCGAAAAAGTTTTCGATTTTCAGAATGGTATACACTTTCATCAAAAAAATGTCACCGATTCGACTTTACAGTTCAATAATTTTCCAAATTCTAAGAATCGCGCCCACAAAACAATTGAAAAAAAAAAAACAAAGAATAAAAGCCAATGTAAACCATCTTAATACGAAATACTTGAAAATTTATTACGAAAAATTAATTAATAAAAAATCTAGCTAACATCCTACGCTAGTGAAACGTGAACATCTTTCCTATAAAAAATTCACTTCAGATAGCGACAGATATTATTGATTAATTAAACTAGAACGTTAAAATATGATAACATAAAAAAATGTTACATGTTACTCGTAAAGAAATATTATTTTTCATTTTCGAGTAAGCCGAAGACTAGACAAGGGAAATATTTGATTTAATTTTTCTAGAAATGAAGTTTCAAACTACAATTCGTTTACCCACTGTAATGAAATTAAAAATGCAATTGTCCTAAATATAAATTTCATTCAAGAAACTACAAAGTTAGTTTTAAAACCAAAAAAATAACTTAAGATTATTCTAAAACTAAAACTATACATGTCGAGTATTTTGTATGTGATACGTATTTTCTATTACATTTTGCAACTTATTTATTTTTATTAGTGAGATAAATGTGACCTTCCAACCAAATACTCTCTAAAATGGCGAAAAAAAAAAAATTTAAGCCAATGGAAACAATATGTAAGCGATTTGGGCGCTAACTTATTTACTGAACAGTTTGACTCCGATGGCAATCTGAACTCGATTCATTACCTAAGTTCATTTTTTATCTATAATGAGAAACGATTTTTTTTTCCGTTTTTTTGTTGTTTTACCGAAAGATGCTCTTTGTACTTTTCCTTATCATGAACTAATTGTTGAAACAAGCGTAACGCACATCAAGTTAGTAAAAGTGTCGCTTTAAAAACGAGTGTTTATTATCATAAACGGAAATCATCTGATCACATATAGTCCACCTGATTCCTAGACTTGAAAAATTTTAAAACAATAGTTATCGCAAACTTATTTCATTTGGAAAATATATTTTTTTATTTGATTATGATGCAATTCAGTAAGAAATCGTGTTTTTTTTAATCACTATTTAACATCATAAATACGTCAAAAACCAATAAGAATAATTTACCAGCAAAAAAATTAGCTGAAATTGAGATTAGAAATTGGTTCTCGCATGATCTTTGAACACAGAAGACAATAGGCGATTTGAAGAGTGTCTCCCCGGGAATGAAAACTGTGTCATGAATATCAGGTTAAAGAGCCATAGAAAAACTTGTAAATGAAGAAAGAGAAAAAAGAATGAAAAATAGGGCCGTGAGAGTCGAGTCTAGCCGAAGGTCATTGGTCACCATACTAATTTTTGAGTACGCTCATCTATTAAATATAGATTAATCTGAAAATATTCCGTTTGAATAAAGCTATTTCAAAATCAAAATAATGCGGCTTTAAATGCTAACTGCGCATAGTGAATTTCCTTAAGAAAGCTTTTCATTCGAACTATAAATAATTACAATACGAGTAATATGGGATCAAAAATGCACTTAGTTAATGCCTGTATCTAGATATCCAAATATGTACATTTAAGCAAAATGACAACAAACCTACGCCAATTCTCCAGTACTGTTGTAAGATGTATTTTCAAAATAGAACAAAAAAAAAAAAAAATTATTAAAAAGTTGTCGTTGAAATATCGAAATTTCATTTGAAAAACCGATGATGATGGTTAAAATACATAAATAATAACGTATAGATGAGCGCTGCATCATATCATGCATGTTACCAATCTGATGATATTCATAAAATTGAGAAACCAAAAAAAAAAGACAAAATTCATTGCAGGATCCCAAAGAAGTTACTCGAAACTATACATCGTCAGCACATACATATACAACATACATAGTAAAACATATTTACTGATGTTTCTCGGAATTGGACGTAGAAGAATACAATGGTATACCAGTTTTTTCCTCCTTTTCTTCTTTGACAGCGTCAGTATCGAAGGCATTATAACCATAGTTAGAATAATCCGGATAGTCATCGGGCGGTTCCACTTTAATACGAACCTTGTCCTTAGAGTCGACAATACCTTTTTTATTTTCGCGATCGCGATCTCGACGGTTCTCCTTGTCCTTTCGCCGTTCTCTGTCACGAGACCGACTTCGTCTGCTACGTTTGCGCTCCCGTTCGCCGTCTTCAACTCGCCGACGATGCTCTCTGGAGCGGCTTCTCGATCTGCGACGCTTCTCTCGACTACGACTGCGACTTCGATGCCGCCGACGCTCCCGATCACGGTCACGATCGCGATCTCGTTCACGATCTACATCGGTAACGCTAACTCTTCGTCTCTCCCTAGATCCTTCTCTTTCAAGTCTATAACGTTCTCGTTCCCTCTCATTATCTTCTCGTCCCGAATGTTTGAGATTGACGTCGGCGCCTCCACGTCTAGTGCCACCTAAACCACCACCTAGCCGACGAGGCAGCCACCCTTTGACTGTGCGACCTCGTTCAACATCCACTAATACTCGTCTACCATCGATTTTCTTACCGTCTGCCTTTTTATAGGCGGCGTGCATATCACGTTCGTGCTCGTATTCGATGAACGCGTAACCCTTAGGTTTACCTGAACTGGTGTCTTGAACGAGGACTATTTTACGAATGGGGCCGTACACTTCAAATTCTCGACGCAGTTTCGACTCTGAAGTATCATAGTTTACTCGTGCGACGAATAACGTTTTGAAAGCGTCCACGGTCGCATTACGTAGATTATGTGGATTCCATAAGGCTATTTCTTGTTCCAATTTGTACGCTACCTGTTCGGCTCGTTCGCGTTTACGTCTGTCTTTGCGCTCCTCTCGGGTTTCGACTTTGACTGGAGGTGGAGTATCTTTAGGATCTTCAAAATACTTGACGAACTCGGCAACACCGACATAGCCTCGATTCTTTTTCTCATACGGTAACTTTCCGGTAGGAGGTAGATATCGAATTGGATCGCGAGGATTGAATAAAGCCAACAGATTCGGCGGTAAATATTGTGTCATGTTTAACTCGTCACAATATTAATGAGTCAAAAACATTAAATTACTACAATTAATTGATTTCATAACCACATCACTTTCACTTATTGTTTCGAAAAAACACTAAACAATAAACATTAAACAAATGAACATTGAACAAACGTAAAATGACTGAAAGCAACTCTAATGGATAGAAAAGTCAAGTTGGTATTCAGCTAGGTATGAAAATTAAATTAAATTGTTTTTTGGGTTTTGTACTTTCGTAAATGGTTTTTGTGATTTGATTATGTTAGAATTCCAGCTATATATGATGGTCCTATCTCGTCTCCACCATGGTACACTCTACAGTTAATAATACTACTATAATATTTCTGTGTGACCTCACATAATCTTGTAAACTCTGTATGTCAGGAACTCACGTTAAGATGAGTTCACTTCTGTTCTGTATCTCGTATGGTGAACATACAAAATATATTCTTCTCGTGATTAATTACTGTTTTATTGAATCCTCCAATATGGTAGCAGAACATGGTTAATTAATAATAATAATTTAGATTCTCGTGCAATAAAATAGTGATATAGTGTATTTTAAGTATTGCGGATAAGAATCCAATGATAGTCTGGCATCGGTAAAGTTTACATCCTGATACAAAACAAGGACCATAAGGGTAAGTAACAATCATTGAATTTCTAAGTGATAAATAATTAATTGTGGTCTTAATGACAATTTTAGAAAATAAAGTGTGTCTACGAATTACCTAAAAACGTCCTTCAGTGTGTCTGGGACGTATGTCAGTTGTCAGTCAAAAATAACTACGTAATAAGTTTAGGCAAATATGCCAAACACGTGGTGGTTGAATAAATTAAATTACGCTAAGTGCACGGACATAAAAGATGGCAGAAGCAGAAGAGAGGTGTATAAAGAAACCGTCTTTCATGTTCAAAACAGTACAATATTCCATGTGTGTCATGGTGAAATTTTCTCTTTGTGATTTAAATACGCATTTGTTGCACGTAAATAAAAGACGCCATTATCGGGAGCTTAGCATTAAGGGTGACAGACACTAAATTACGTAATTATAATTAGAGGAATGTGTTTCCAATAATTATTATTCTGTATTAAAATTATACCTGTGTGGTCAGAATAATTACCAGTAATAAAAGAAATCTTGAAATACGGTTAGTCCGAAAGATTTCAGACTTAGTGTCAAGGGTAGTAATTACGTAATTTATTGTGTTTGTGTTGGTGTGTCCAGTGGTGTTAATTCTGATGAATTCACCGATGAACCCTGCTGAACCATTTTTGGCTGGAAAAATCAATTGACTGACTACCACTAATACAAGCAGTCAGTTCTGCTTAGTAATTTTTATCAACGTTCATTCGAATTTGAAAACGTGAGTGTTCGTTACAAAAATTTCTAAAAGTACGTCTTTTATTTTGATTTTTAATTTTAATAAAATAAAATGAATATGGATGACAAAACATTACAAATAATAAGATATCTATCATTATACCAGGTATGTAAAATTAATTAGTTCGTAATTTGAGTGTGTACTTTAAATATGAGAATCCCAGTTCAGAGGGAGCTAATGAATAAATTTTTCAAAAGTGTAATAATGGAGGCTAGGTACTGAAGTACTTAATTAACGGGGAGAAGTATATTCTGTGTGAAAAATTGTGTATTGTAACTTTAAAATATTCATTCTTTTCGATCATTTTTGAATGAATTCTCATTTTTACGAGCAAATCCTGAATCCTAAGGACGTATTTGGGTATGAGTTAGTGCTCATCTGTGTGTAATCAAGTCCTTCAGTGCAATGATATACCATGGTGTAAAGTCCTGGCCAGGCATAAAGCGTCCTAGACCTACATATCTGTGGGAGTAGGCACCTTATGAAATTTATTCGATGGTATGCACGATAAAAGAAGGCAATATATTTGCATACGTGTGTTGTATGATGAGTTTGTCTAATTATATTATGTGACTTTTGTCATTCCATTGAAGTATAATAAATGATCGTTGGCCGTGGCTGTAAAAACCTAATTTTCGTGTGTGTTCACGTATATTATTTCAGATACCGCCAAATCAAATGGCGAATGAAAATGTTCCCCCGCCTCCAGGGCTTACCGTGCCATTATGTTTGTTACCAAATTCTAGTCAACAGAGTTACCAAAATACGATTAGTACGACCACTCAACCATTATTCAGTTTGTCTAACACTCAGCATTCCTTAAGTTTGAACTTAAATCCGCTGGCACCTACATATGCCAGAATGGATTACAAAATGGAGCATGCGTTGCAAAAAGCTAAATTAATGATCTTACTCAAGAAACTGCCCGACAACGTAATAAAAGAATTATGCAGGAGCATAATGCCGGTGTGTCCGCGACAAAATCAAAAACTACCCAAACCTCCGGTGTGTCCACTACAAGATTGTTTGCACAGGTAGTACAATCAAAATCTTCGCAACCAAAAGAAACCTTAGTCGTAAGTGCGTAAGTTCTTGTTGATGAAAATCAAAATCAGCAGGAGCAACAAACAGTTACCATAAGTCGACCACAAAATGAAACCGAAGTACAACCTACGTGTGTTGTAGCACCACCAACTCCAAGTTATCTTCCAGTGACAAATCAAACGAGCTTGGATACAATCCAAGAAGAAACTTGGGAGGACGAACAGGTGAGAGAAGAACGTGAAGTCGCAAATCAAGAAAGGCAACGTTGGGAAAGTTCGGTTGCGAAGGCGCAAAGAGAACGTCAAATACACGAGGATCAGGTAATGGCTGAAAGAGTACAAAAGCGTTTGGATGCAGACAGAGACCGTGAGTTGGAGCAACGTCGTAGAGATGAACAACAACAGCAATAACAGCAACAAAAAGAGCAGAGGGCAGAAGAGGAAAGACTACGCAAAGAAGAAGAAAAACGAGTACAAGAAGATAATGAACGTCGAATGTGAGAAATGATTGAGAGGAGAGATCAGGCATTCAGAGATGCAGATGAACATGACCGTCAAGCGGCAGAAAAAGAGAGGCATCTCCCGATTCAACATCGTGGACGAAATATTGGTATCCATTATTCGTCTTCGGAGCCATGGGGTAAGGAAAATCATGATTGTTATTTTTCAACCAAGGTTCGTATTACTCCAGTTAAATTAACCGAGGAGACCGATTTCCGGCTTTGGTATGATTAATTTAATATGTATATTTCTCGTTTCGAATTTAAAAATGTTTTTGATATTAATAATCCTATTTGCTTAGAGGAAAATCAAACTCAGCTTAAAATTGATGCCCGAGCCACTCTGTGTGAATGGCTGGACAAAAATCATAGAAAATTAATTTTTGGTGAATCTGATCCTACGGTGTGTTTCCTTAAAATTAAACATATGAAAGAACTAAAAGGTCGTGTGTGCGACACATACATAACTCAATTCTATCAGAAATCTTTTAATCCTAAAAATATAGAATTAAAAGAATGGCTGAAAGAATTTGAGAAATTATCTCGTAAGTTAACCATTTTTTATAACGGTTGGTCCGAAGAATGAAAGCTCGAAGCTTTCCTAAATCATATGATAATTCCATTTCCGAATATTAGAATACAATGTAAAGATTGTAAACAGGTTGGTTCTAATGGTGAAATTCTGTGTGATATTACTTATGAACAAGCTAAAGGCATCACATTAGAAGAAGAAATGTTTTTAAAAGAACGAAATAATACCTATAAGTTAGATAAAGCTGCGGCTAAGGCAGCTAAATTTAATAATCCGAATTTTAAAAGAAAAAGACTTAGTGGCAATTTTAATAAAAAGTTTGATTTTGCATGAGAAAGTAATGAAGCGAATAAGTTCGACCAAACTACTCGTAAATGCTATAAGTGCAATAGGCGTGGTCATCTAGTGGCGGAATGTAAAGCCACCACTAGATTAGAACCTATTAACGATTCTTCCAGTCAGTCCGAAACAAATAAAATATCCGGTCAGTTCCACAACAAAGGTGAACGAAGGGAGAAACGACATAAGTCGTATCATAAATCCAAGCGTTCACACAAGCACAATAAGAAAAGTAAACGACATGGTGCTTGTTCTACAAGAAGACGTTCGTCATCATCCTCATCTACGTCAAGTTCCGGTTTGTCCAAAAATTCAAGTTCGTCTAGGAGTCAGTCTCAAAACCCAAAAGGTAAAGCGATGGTTTTAAGAACCAAATCAAAATTTACTAAGTGTATATTGTAACGATATTCTCGTATCGTCCATAATATGAAATATTTTTGTATTATTAATTATCATCATCATCATTACCTTCTCTCTATTTTTCTAGTATTTCTCATTCATTAACTCTCACGTCATTTCTTCAAGTCAAGACTTGTTTGATGACATCATTTCCTACATAAACAGTTACTGTGTTTACTCATAAACAATGAACTCATCTTTTGTTTATACTATTTCTGCAATCTTGCATATACACTAATTTCTACTAATTCATTTGTGAACACCCACTTTTATGTCATATTCTTACGAGACCATTGGTCATACTTAATGTACATATATTTCTATTAACCAATAAGATCAAAACCCTTCTCCAACACTCTGTAAATTCGCCTGAACCTTCCTCTTTGTACTTACTATATAATCTCATGTTTTTTACTATTTCATACATTCATATATATTCTAAAACAGTCAAACTCATTCTACTTAATTCTCTTTATACTTTTGATTACCTTGTTACAATCTTACCTATTCTTTTAATTCTTGATGTTTATAACTGTTACTCTTCTATAAAGTTTATGTTTAATACACCTTTTTAAATAAATTGTGTATTTGATTGTTCTGTTACGATATATAACCGTCACATATATATATTAATGAACAGCCGAGAAATGAAATTCGTTTTCTTAGTGATACAGGAGCTACAAATCACTTTGTGTCCGAACTTAAATTTATGAAAAATGTTCAAAAATTAAAGAAACGGAAAATCATTTCTTGTGCTAATAAAAATGAAGTTGCAAATTTATACGTAACCCATAAAGGTTCTTTCTTTGTGAAAAATCTTAGTGCTAATACACTTGAGTTGAAAAACGTAAATTATTCTAAAGAAATAAGCTATAATCTATTTTTGTTACATAAAATAACGAAACTAGGTTATAATGCAATATTTACAAATACTGAGTGTAAAATAATAAATAAGAAAACTGGCAAAATTATTCTGTGTGGTCATAAATTTCAAAATTATTGGATTATAGATTTAAAAATTAGTGAAAATAATGAAAAAGTCTGTGTGACAAAACAAAAAGAAGCTGTTAGTCAGCAACAAATAAATAAAGAGCATGGTTATGCTCAAATTCATGATGTATGGTCAGAGTCAGAAAATGAAACTGTTAGTTAGGACAATGACCATGATCATGATTATATTTCAACTGAAGGGTATACGAATATTCAAAAGCTTGATGATGAAGATCTAGAAGAATTTCTAAATATTGGTGCTAATATTACAATTGAAGAATTAAAGAAAATAGATGAGTTCAATAAAGAAAGTATTCGAAAGAAGTTAGGTCTTCTTTATCATTTAAGACTTGGACACGGGTCAGTTGCATATTTAGAAAAAGCAAAGAAAACTTTTAAATTTCTCAAAAATATTAATTTTGCAGACGAAATTAAAGATTGTGAAGCATGTAATTTGGCAAAAATAACAAAACGTCCTCATAAAGCTGTGCGTGATGTCGCATCAAAACCTTTAGTAAGAGTTCATTCCGATCTAATTGGCCCAATAAAGCCAGTTGGAGTCTGGCAGAAAAGTTCTTACATAATAACTTTTACAGATGATTTTTCTAGATATACTGTGACGTTCAGTATTAAAGATAAAACCTGTGTGGCTGAAACTTTTGTAGAGTATCTAACTCAAAGTCATCTTCTCCCTCAGAATTGGTATTTTCAGATGATGAGGAACTACTATCGGATAAATCTCCAGTCTTATTTTTATGTTTCTTTTGATTCTTGGCTTTTAATACTGTTTTTGACTTTTTAAGTTTCTGAAAATTTTCTGGAATACCATTTGAAAAGTCTACTTGTGTGTCATCTTCAATGTTATTCCAATTAATTAAATTAATTCTTGGTAAACCTTCATTTTCAAAGAAATTACTTGGATATTTATCTTTAAAAGTGACTGATTCCATAAAAGTAACATTGCTAGATTTAATTAATTTTCCTCTTTTTGTTTTTAATAACAGCCAAGATTGGGGATTTGATCCTACCAAAACACAGGTTTTTTCATTTTCACTGAATTTTGAAGTTTTTGTTTTGGCATAATGTATTACTCTAATTGTGATACATCCAAACCTATGTATATAATTAATTTTGGGTTTTCTATTACGTAACATTTCATAAGGGTTTTTCATATTAAGTCTCTTATGTGGCAGTCTATTATGCTTATGCGTTACTTGTTGAATTGCTAGCTCCCACAATTCTAAAGGAAGTCCACTGTCAAGCATTAGAGCTACCATTCAACTGAAGTGTATTGGGAGGAGTAACTTCTACAACCATACCTTCTTCTTTAATAAATTATACGTTTCATGTCTAGTGTTAAGTATTCCCATCCACCATCAATTCTTAGATTACTTATTTTAGTTTTATTGTCTCCTAAATTTGTTTTCATAGTAAAAATAAATTCACAAAAAGCTTTACCCACTTCTAATTTATTTGTCATATTGAATGTCATAGAGTATTGAGAATAATTATCAGTGAATGTTACTACATAAGTGCTTTTATAAATTACACCTACGGGCTTAATTGGACCTATTAAATCACTATGAATTCTAAACAAATGTTTTTTGGCTATTTCTGTTACTGTCTCTTGTGGCAATTTTCATATTTAGCTAGTCTACAGACTTCATATTCTTGAATTTCGAAATCAAAATTTACATTTTTGAGACAGTCATATGTTTTGGCTGCTTGTTTCAGATAATTCATTGATGCATGACCAAGTCTTACTTGATATAAATATCCTAGTTTTCTTTTAATTGAATTTTCACAGGGAAGTTTAAAACTTTTTAAATTTTCTAAAGTAATATCTGCACATAGATCTAAATACTCTAACAATATTTGATCAGATTGTAAATTATTTTTCTCTATTTCAGTTACTTGATTTTCATTTTCACTGTCTTACCAAACATCTCTATTTGTTGCAAAATAATTTTCTATATTTTCATCATCAGATATATTAATATTTTCTAAATCTGATAAATCATTGGCTGAATATTGTCTTTATTATCAGTTAGAAAAATCCCATTTTTACCAGTTAATTCTAAATTAAACCACCAATATTTACCTATCTTTGTCCCTTTTAGTATTACTTTATGATCCCTTTCATTTCTTATTTTCGCTGATTTGTTTCTAAAGATAGCATAATAACCTAGTTTCATTATTCTATGGATCGATAGCAAATTTTCTCCTAGATTTTTAGAGTATCTAATTTTTCTAATTTTAAATGTCTTATTATTAGCGTCTTCTACAAATAGCCCCCTTTATAAGTAATTACTATATCTGCAGCTTTGTCCTTATTAGCACAAAAAATATATTTTCAATTTTCTAAATTTTCAATTTCAGCTAAGTTATCTAATTTCTTAATAAAATGATCAGTTGCACCAGTATCACCAATAAATTCAACCATTCTTGTCTTTTGTACTTTAAAAGAGAAATTAGTGTTGACTTTCCTAATTTTACATACATGACTATATCTTTTCATACCTTTTTGTTTAATAGAAGTTTTCTTTTTTGATGAATCATTGCTGCTAGAGGAACTAGAAGACAAACTCAATCAACTAGACGTACTTGACAAGGAACTATCGGAGTAGCTCATAGCTCTTTTCCATTTGGTCGATCTGGCTCCCTTCTTATGTTTCTTGTAGGTAGATTTCCACAATCTATGACTCGGTTTCTTATAATGTTTTCTTTTCTTCGATGATTTTCTCTCATCTTGTTGCTCATCTCAATGTTTCAATTCATTTTTCTCTTCTCTTTCTTCTGTTGATTTCAGAAAATATATCGGCTTAATTTTTGGTTTAATCGTTAACTTATCATACCATTTCCAATAGATACTACCCTTTTGCTCAGATGTTGGTTTCTGTCTCAGTAGTGGCTTGAAACCTTTAGGTTTCTTACAGTATTTTGCCATATGACTGTAGCCTGAACAGTTATAACACTGATAGTCTCGTCTTGAAAAAATATTATTTGTCTTAAATTTCTTAAATTTTGAACTTACAAATTTTACACCTTTATTTTTTGTAATTCCTTTTCTTTCTCTTAACAAAATATCTTCTTCCATTATAATAGATTTTATTTGCTCATATGTTATATTCTTGCTGATAAATTTGGAAATGCAACTAACATATATAACTTTAATGCCTCTAATTTTCTTATGTCTGTCCATGCTTTATTCATAATTTGTATCTTACATTCAATGTCCTCAAATTTTTTAAACCAATCATTCAACTCTATACTTTTATTAATTCATAACTAAGTTACTCATAATAGTTTGTGGCTCTCTTTACTCTTTTATTTGTTTCATACATTTAGTAGGACACGCCTTACCATAAATTAGTTTACTATGTTTGTCATCAAGCCATTCAAATAAAACAGCCTTAGCGTCACTCCTATTTGTCAAATCATCAATATCTAGTAATATCAGATTATCAATGTCAAATGCTTTAGTGAATGAATACCTGTTTACAAACATATAAAAAGATTCAAACTAAACTCTATAATCAATATCAATCTGTAGTTTTCTCACAGTAACTTTAATTTTGTTGCGATGTTCACGTTCATTTTGATTCAATTCTCTACATGATGGTCTAAAATCATTAATCATTAAAATTTCAGGATCTCCCACATTAACTAACTGATTTATGACAACAGGTGTTTGGATATCGATGACGAATTACCATCTAAATAATTATACAAAAGATTTTCAATGTTATTCATACCTTTCGTTTTAGCGGCCTAATTATGACTTTGAATGTCCACGATCTTCAACTGATCCAATTTTTCAGTAGGTGTTTGTATCTGTGTCTTATTCATGTCTTTTGATGTCTCAACGGCTGTGTTATTGTCTTTATTTGTAGCTATTGGAACCTCATCCCATGATTCCTTGATTAAATCATCAGGCTATACGACTACATTCTCAACCTGATTATTAGAATTTGATGTCTTTTCAGTTGCAGCGGATTTATCAATTTGGCTCTGTTCAGCAAAATGTCTGCTGGAATTAGCTTTATGTCGATCTTTTGACGACTGTTTTTGGGTCTCATCATCCTTCTTGTATGTTGAACTTGATCCCTGCAGAAGACGAATATTATCCTGCTCCAACTCCCATTTTGGTCATGGTTTTTCTATTGGTTGCTGAATGTGGCTGGGTGTGTTCTTAAACTGGTTATAACATTTTTGTAAATCTTCGTTGGCCTTTCCATTCTTATCTAATTGTTCATTTCAGAAGTTCATTTAGTAGCTTTATTAAACTTCTCTTTAGGTCATGTAGTAACCTAATACATAATGCTGGATTAAACGAAAAATACTTGTTTATTCCAATCTTGATTGTTTTGATCAGTCGAGTTTGTGCTATAGTGCCTTATGTAAAATGGTCCAAAAAATCAGACACACCTTTTAAAACTCGTACATCATGATCATCATCAACAAATTCTTTTGTCCTGTTATCTTCAGGAGTCTTATCTTCGTTATTGTCTCTTCTGTCTGTTGCCATGTTAACGACTGTTTGTGTCTTAACCAAATCCTTAATAACTTCCTGTTTAAACATATCGATACAACTGGTAATTAGTGTCATTTTGTAGTAATTTGATTTCTAAGGAATGTACTTTGACTATATACATACTGGAC
>WOFM01000176.1:153962-188732 GCA_011428145.1 Ericerus pela | reverse complement strand
GATAAAAAAGAGTAAGAGAGAAGTATTCACGACAGAATTTATTAGCAGACTAAAAATACATTTGGAAATAAAATATGAATTAATATGAAATGGCGAAGCAACAGCGTTATTGGTTCGAGAGTAGTAGGGGAAGCACTTCGTGATGAGAGTGTATGTATGACATATATATATATAAAATATGTTTGTGATGATGATGAAGAAAGAGAGTAGGTGGGATTTTGTATCAACACCCCCCTGAAATTTTACCGATCGAGTTCTTCATCATGTACGCTGAAAATGAACGGGAAAAAAATATTAAGTACAAAATGATATATGCATAATAAAAAAATTCCAAAAAAAATATTCACATCGTATTATTTAAATATTATTACGGTAACTTTGGTTCCAAGAAAAAAAAATTTTTTTTGCTGTGCTTCGGAAAAAATAATTAATTAAAATAAATAAATAAATAGGTAAGTACATTAATATGGTAACATGCAAAGAGTATAGAATAGTATATGGTATATGCAATATGAAAAAAAAAATATATATATAAAAATTGGTAACATGCAAAAAAAATTTTCGTAGACATAAATGACTAATAAATGATTCATTAAGAAGTGTGCTCGAATATATTCTCGAACATTTACGTGTATGTAATAGAAGAAATAAAAATAAAAAAACTCGGTGCTTCGCGCCTCGGGAGGGGGCTCCGCCCCCTCTACCCGCGGGATGTTATTACTTTGAGCCTGACGGCTAAAATGTAAAATACCTGACCCTTCAACAATCAGTGTCTTTATTATAATGTGTGGTCTTATATACGCGCTACTTTTGGGTCGCTCTTTCCTGTTGTTTTTTGGCTGGGGACCCATCGCTAAAACCTGAAGGGTCAGGTTAAAAATCACAAAGGAATAAAATTAACAAAAGATTTTAAAAGGTATACGATCGTTTATCGGAAACGTTACGTTTAAGAATTTTATCAATACATTGGCATGCAATAATATGAAGCGATAATATATGATGTCCGTTAGCTTTATCTTTTACGTTTCTCTTTTGTGTTTGAGGTGGCGTTTGACATGTTTATTTTTGGATAAGGCAAGCTATTAGGTTTCTCTTTATTGAGGTCATGTAATGAGTTTTTATCTCTCGTATAGTGTTCAGATTTTCCTTTCATACTTTTGTGTGGGAATTTGTCGTGTATTTTTCTCACGCTTGTTCAGAGTTGTATGCTGTTTCTATTATTAGCGTTTGTAGGGTTTAAGCTTGCTCGATTTTAATTCTGTTTTCATTGTTGGGTTTGCAGCAAAATCGTGTATTTTTCTTACAAGTATTTTCGAGTGTATTTTTCTTTTTATGAGTTTTTATTTATGAACAATGTAAGAGTATTTTTTCTTGTACAATATGTTTCAAGTTTGGACTTTGGTATTTGACTTGGCACGACTTGACTTTTTTTGGACGGGTATTTTCTTTTTCAAATAAATGTATATAATATTATGTGAACAGATTCGTATTTTCTAACACTTTTACAATTAAATTTTCCAATTTTGTTCTGTCTAAAGATTTCGTAAGTAAATCTGCAAGCTGATTTTCGGAATTAACAGATCTGAAATGGATTATTTTTTCTTCCATGGCCTCTAAAATCGAGTAACATTTTATCATGAGGGCTCGCAATTTCTTTTGACTTCCACCAGAGCAAATTTTTTGAGTTGATATATTATCCTCCATTACATCTACAATTACCTTTTCCCCAAAAATTTCAAAATTCATGTGTTGGATTACCTTTATTATATCTAGAGTGTCAAAAACTGCTATAATTTCTGCAGCGGTACTGGATGAAGCGTGGATTGTTTGTTTTGAACAATTCCACTCTATCAAATCCCCATTTGCAAAGATCATAAAACCAGTAATTGATTTACCTTTCTGTAAATTATTTGGGTCAATGTTGTTGTCGTCTACTTGGGGAGCATATGAAGCATCAATATATGCTTGTATTCCATCTCCTTCGGATCTATAAGTTATATTATAATTTTTTGTAGAACTGACATATCTAAATATTCTCCTTACATAATTTTTTAGTGTATCGTTTGAATTATTTTGGAAATGTGAGAAGAAGTTTACAGGAAATAATATATCAGGTCTGGTTAGTCTGGCTAGGTACAATAATCCACCAATCATCGATCTATATTCTGTGTCGTCCCTTCCATTTTCAACTTTTCCTATTTTAAGGGCAGTTTCCATTGGGGTGTTTGTCTTTTTTATTTCCGAAATACCAAACTTTTTAATCATTTTTTCTATATGTTTATTTTGGGATAGTACAATTGTTCCATTTTCTATGTTTCTTTCTATTTCCAACCCCACGAAAAATTTTGGATTATTTATGATTGTGATGGTAAAAGATTTTTCCAGTTGTTCATTAATTTTTGTGATTGCTATTTGTGAATTTGAAGCTATCAGGATATCATCTACATAGTTAAAAAGTATGTTTTTTCATTGTCTTTCTTCATTTGATATAGACATCTATCTGCTTTTGTTCTTTCAAAACCCATTTCCTTAATTTTATAGTCAAGTAGATTGTACCAAGATTTACTTGATGTTTTTAGTCCGTATATTGATTTTTTTAATTCGAGAACTTGATTCGAATTAATATTTATCCCTTCTGGTTTTTTTACATAAATAGGTTTTATAATGGGTGAGTTAAAGTATGCCGTTTTGACATCATATTGTACAAGAATCAATTTTAATTTATTAACCATAGAGAGCAACCATCTAATTGTACTTATTGATGCAACAGAACCATGTGTTTCTGTAATACTGTACTCAGTTCGATCTTTGAATCCTCTCGCCACTAATCTGGCTTTGGGTTTTGGGTTTCCGTATTCATCGTATTTTATTGTAAATATCCACCTAGTATCTATTAATTTTTGCCTGTCATAATCGACAATTTCCCAGACATGCATATCATTTAATGAATTATATTTGTCATTTATTGCATTTACCCATTCTCTTCTAAAAGGATTATTATTAATTTCATTAAAATTCTTTGGGACACAATCTTCTATATATGTTTTGCTATAGTTAACATTAATATTCATTATTATTGGGTTTATTATTCCTAAATCTTGTTCGTAATTTGCTGGTTGAATTATTAACTTTCTGTTGGATGTTTCCAAAGATTTGATATTTTGAGACTCATCAACCCGTACGTCACATGCAATATACGATTTTGTTTCAAAAGGGTCTCTCAGACAATATCCCGTATTTGTGTATCCCATCATTATGCTTTTTTCCGCTCTAGGAGCCAATTTCGGATCTATTTTATTTTTTAATTTTGATTTGGCTTTTGTAGCATTTTGCTTTCTTACTTCAAAAGGGATGTGACGATATGTTAAAAAGCCAAATACCTTTAGATTTTTTAAGTTAGGTTTTGTACCATAAAATAATTCATACGGGGTTTTAAAGTCTACGTTAGCTTTAGTTGGTGAGCGGTTTAATAAATATGCCGATGTGACAATTGCATATGACCAGTATTTAATGTCTAGGTTTGCATCAATGAGCATAGCCCTTACTCTTCTCATGAGTGTCTGGTTCTGCCTTTTGGCTACACCATTCAGCTCTGGAGAATAAGGAACTACATAATCCATTGTTATTCCATTTTCCTGACAATAACTTACTATTTTTAAATCAGTGTATTCCTTCGCATTGTCACATCTGATGGTTCCTATGGGAAAATTTGGAAATTTGTTTCTCATGGACGCTATTATATTTCTAAATTCCGTTGCCACTTGATTTTTTGTTGTTATGGGCATGACAAATGTGTATTTTGAATAATGATCGATGAAGGATAAGATATATTTTTGGTTTGCGATCGATGGTGTAAATGGACCCATGATGTCGGAAGATGTTATTTCTAATTTTCTAGAGGGTTTAGTTCTCATACCATTATGCCCTAGTCTTGTATTATTTGCAATGCAACAGATTGACAATTTTTAAAATCATCGTCTCTAAAATTCATGTTTTCCGGAATACCAACAGATAAATTTTTTAATTTCTGGATATAGCGTGCATTAAGGTGACCCAGCCTTCTATGAATAATCATTTTTTTATTAATTATATTATTATTATTTGAAGTATCATTTATACCATCAGTATTATCATTGATATTTGATTTTTCATCATTTGGTATATTTTCTTCATTGTTCGTGTTACTATTTTCACCCCCCTCAAATGAATCTATATTATTATTTTCTAACGGGTTTTCGACTTCTTCTTGTATTTCTAAAAAATCCTACCATTCATCCTCATTTTCTTGGGTTACTGGACATATTTGTGTAGTGCTATCTAATTTTGTATTAGTGTATTCATCATCATTAATTTTATTATTGTTATTATTATGGATATTGTAATGGATATAAAATATTCCATTTTCTTTTGGGGTGGTTATCAAAGTTTCCCCATTTTCTATAAAATATATATTAGCACAATTTTTTTGTTGATCGATATTTACTGTACCCATATTTGTGATTTTTATTGCACTAATTATGTCAGTATTTAAGTCGGGTACGTAATGTACATCATTTAATTCTATTAATGATTGTATTTTATTGGAATTTTCAATTTTAATTGTCATTTGACCAGTATGGGTGGCATACAAGAAAGCATTTTTCCCCGCACATTGAAGTTTTACAGGGTGACAAATTTTTTAATATTATTCAATTTATTTATATCAGCTGTTAAGTGTACTTCTGCAGCTCCATCCAAAATTGCCTTGTTTTCTAGGTGTGTGTAATTTTCATTTATTTCATTATTTTTATTAATTTATTCAATAACCATTCATTTGAATTATTCGTGTGTTTTCTAACTATGCAGGACATTTTTACCTGCTGTTCAGGATTTTCTTTTTTATTCGAGGCAGTATTATTATTTTGGGTTGTTTTTGGTGGATAATTATTTTGGTTTTTATTCGTATTATCATTATTACTATTTTGTTGAGTATTATTATTGTTACAGTTTTGGGCTATGTGCCCATTTTGACCACATTTATAACATTTTGGGTTATTTTGGTTATAATTTTTATTATTACCTCTATAATTATTTCCATGGTAATTTCCATTGTTTCGATAATTATTTGCCCTATAATTTCCATTTCCATTGCTATTCGAATTATTATTATTATTATTATTATTATTTTGTGTATTTGGTTCATTCCCATTTGCATTACTATTTGTACCATAATTTCAATTGTTGCCTCTATAGTTATTATAATTATTACCTCTATAATTGTTCCTTCCTCGATAATTATTATTACGACCTCTATGATTATTATTGTTGCCATTTCCATTATTACGATAGTTATTATTATTATTATTCGGGTAATTATTATTCTGTTTCTTTAATGTCTGATCTCTAAATTTTTGATCAGCATCTTCCCTTAAAATTCTTTTAAAATTATCGATATTTCGTTCATTGGGGGGTAGATTTTCAAATTGCATTTTCGCTAATGCTTGTTCATAACACAGTGCAAGTTGCAAGTTTTCCAATTCTTCCTCTTCTTTTACTTCCTTTCCACTATCTCTTACATCTGTAACAAGTTCATCCCATTTTTTAAGAAATTCTCTCATATTTCCCCCAGGTTGAAATCTGAACTCCATCCATTTAGATTTGGCCATGTTGGCTGTAACTGATGTTTTTGTACCATATATATTATCTAATTTTTTTAACATCATTATGGCCGTGTTAAAATCTCTTATTTTTGTGGTAATGTCGTTCGAAACTTTTTCAAGGACGAATGCTTTGGCATTGTCTTGCATTTTACAATAGTTAATCATTTCCTTATTAGGCCTAAAATTCAAATCATCGATATGTGATATATATGATTCTAAAAATTCATGTTCTCCAAAAATGTCGTAGTAACCGGCACCCCTAATGGCTGAAATAATCATTCGTCTCCAATCTAAGTAATACTTTCCATTGAACACCTTTCCCAATGGAGCCTGAATGGGTTTAATTTCATTTACATTGGACATCTTTTCTTCAATTTTTTTAAAGCCTAATAAATTATCTTATAAATTTGTGATAGATAAAAATTTTTTATTTTCTTCTTTTTCTTTTTCTATATTACTTACTAAATTTTGTTTTTTGAATTCAATATTTTGATATTCTGGTTCTTTTTCTTTTTTATCCAGTTTTCTTAGTTTTTTAAAATTTTATTATTTATTATTTCAAGAATCTATTTCCAAATTTTTTCTCTGATTTCAATGAACTATATATTCTATTCGAAAAGTAATTTGGTGTTGAATCAGATATTTTGATATATTTAAATGAACTAATTTCTTCTATTCTACCTGAGATATCAATTGTGAAGGACTCTAATATTATTTCACCCGTAAAATACGTGTAATAAGGAAGATTATATTTCTCTATTTTCAAATCTACCACGTTTTCCCCTTCAAACTTTTTCAACAATTCCTCCAATTCCTCTTTCTCAATACTATATTCACCTATTTTATTTTCTAATACATTTATTAAATTTGACATATATTATTAAATGGGAAGGGAAAAACAATTTTATATCACCACCTCAAATCTACAATCCAAAATACACGTAAAAAATAATTTAACTACACATATATTACCTTTACAAAAATTAATTTTCTTCGTTGATCCGTTGTTGTGTGTGTTCGTATTTTTGACTCCAATTTTCACCGTCGTAATCTTCGCCAAATTTTGTTGTAGGTTGGCCCAAAAATTTGTGGTCTTCGTAGTTGACGATCTCTGATAGAGTCCTCGAAGACGGGAGCAGAAGATTTCCTCAGGTGGTTCTCTGTATCGTTGGCGGTCCTTTTTGAATTGTAGTTCGTTGACTTTCAGGGTCGGCCGTTATTGGATCAGGAACAGTTTTTGGTTACGTTTCTATTTTTTTCGACTTCGAAAAAAATTTAATTAAAAAATTCGAGTTTTAACATTCTTGATTCAAACGATATTTTCAGTGTATTTTCACTTTTGAAAAAAATATAAATTTTCACACAACAATGAATCAATTTCAAAAAAAAATCAGTCTGCTATTTCATAATTTACTTTTATTCATCTCTTACTGTTCAACCGCAGCGATGGCTACCATGATGTGAGGCGGTAATGACGAGGAACAAAAAAGAGTAAGAGAGAAGTATTCACGACAGAATTTATTAGCAGACTAAAAATACATTTGGAAATAAAATATGAATTAATGTGAAATGGCGAAGCAACAGCGTTATCGGTTCGAGAGTAGTAGGGAAAGCACTTTGTGATGAGAGTGTACGTATGACATATATATATAAAGTATGTTCGTGATGATGATGAAGAAAGAGAGTAGGTGGGATTTTGTATCAACAACAATGAACACAATAAAGATTAAAACCCATTACATGACCACAATTATGATAAATCGAAAGAAGGTTGCCTTATTGAAAAACATGTTAGACGCCAGTTCAAATATAATAGCTATACACGAAAGATAATAAGCGATGCAACGTATATTATTCTATAATCTTTTACATGTCATGTTATCTAGATAAAAGATGAAACGTAACGTTCCTTTAAATTCAATGAACTCGCAATCGGAAATACCTTTGTAAATTTTTTTTTTCCTTTAATGTAATATGTGTACGTGAATACTTTTTTCTTTTTCTGATTTTATTTTTTATCCACTCGAAATATACGATGAATGAATCATCTATTACTCATAATACTTTAATATTTTTGCATGTTACCAATCTTTGTATTTTTAATAATGTTTTTTATCTTTTTGCTTATTGCATATACCATTTTTATATCATATATTAATAATGAATATTCCATGCATGTTACCATATTTATTTATCTATTTATTTATTTATTTTACTCAATTATTTTATGTATTCTTGAAGCACAGCACAGCAAAATTTTTTATTTCAAGAACCAAAGTTACCATAATAATATTCAAATAATACGATGTCAATATTTCTATTTTTTTTATGCATATTTTTGTACTTAATGTTGTAACGGAAATCCCACCTTCTCTCTTTCTCCATCATCATCACGAACACATTATATATTTATATATGTCATATGTACACTCTCATCACGAAGTGCTTCCCCTACTATTCTCGATCCGATAACGCTGTTGCTTCGCCATTTCATATTTCGTTTATGAAATGTATTTTAGTCGCTAATAAAATATCATTAAAGTAAAAAGTCTCAAGTTCTTTCGATCCTCGTTCTGTACGCCTCACATCACTAGTCATTTTTATACTTTGTCGTTTTTATGCGTTTTACTCTTTTATTCAATGGTGATATAATTTTTAGTTCGATTCGTTTGTTTCCATACTTAATTCAGTTCGCACGATGATAGTTCCTGAAGAAAAAAGTTTCAAACTCACAATATGTTTCATTCTTTATTTTTTTTTGTGATTCATCAATATGTTTACCATATTTTAATTTTTTTTATATATAAAATAAACACATTCAGTGGTGCGGAATTGAGGGGGGTGTTGGGATACGATTCCCACACAACCTCACAATATAGATTTATGTACTCACAACATTACCTAAACTGTAACATATTATTTAATACAATTTTGTGTGTCGCCATGTGGCAACACTGATTCCCAGTTGGGGAATAATCCGTTAAATCAAACATCTAGTCTTCTGCAGTTTCTTGTACCTTATCAATATACTCTTGTGACAGTTCATCTTTGTTTCTTGCATTTTTTAATTAGATCCTTAAATTATTTCCAACATATGTAACAGCGACTAACCAACGGAGAACAGTCTCTGTTAATCAAAGGTGGAAAATAATATTGTGTGACAATCAGTGTCGCCGTATGTATGATACAAAAATGTTATATATATATATTGTTGTAACCAAAATCCCACCTCCTCTCTTCCTCCATCATCATCACTGTCACACTATATATATATATGTCATATGTACACACTCATCACAAAGTGTTTCCCCTTCTACTTTCGATCAGATATCGCTGTTGCTTCGCCATTTAGTTATTCGTTTGTGAAACATTTTTTAGTTGCAAAATAAACGTCTTAAAAGAAGAAAGTCTCAAGTTCTTTCGATCCTCGTTCTGCATACCTCACATCATGGTAGCCATCGCTGCGGTAGAACTTTGAGAAGAGACTTAGAAAATTCAGATCGATGAAATAATTTTTTTTTTTTTTTTGAAATTTGATTTACTGCTGTGCGTAAAATTTTTTATGTTTTTGATTGTATAATACACGAAATAGTATCGTGTTTTCGAGAATTAACTCGAATTTTAATTTATTTTAAAAATTCAAAATTAAATTGAGAAAGAAAAGCTGAAATTCCAGACTCAATAATGGCCAATACTGGAAGTCATCGAACATCAAATCCAGAGGGACTGCCAAAGAGATTGTGAGAACAACCAAAGGAAACCTGCTCCCGTCGTCGAGGACTCATCGTAAATCCAACATCGAAGACCCAATTTTATCGGCCAACCCAGAGCAAAATTCAGGCAGGAAGTACGGAGGTGTACAGCAGAGAAAACATAAATTGTTCGTCAGCGCAGCAGAAATTAAATAAAAGTAAAATAATTGTAAAGGTAATATCTGTTGAAATTAATTATTTTTCATATTTTGAAATTGTATTTGAAGTGTGACTGAGAGAATAAAATTTAATTAAAAGTTCTATGTCCCAAATAATAAATCTATCTGAAAGTAAAATTGGTGAATATAATATAAAAAAGGAAGATTTAGAGAATTTAATAAAAAAGTTTGAAGGAGAAAAAGTGGTTGATCTGAAAATAGAAATTTATAATTTACCCTACGTTAAATATTTTACAGGTGAAATAATATTAGAATCCTTTGTAATAGATATATCTGGGAGAATTGAAGAAATCAGTAGTTTGAAATATATTATAATTTCAGAATCTTCAGTAAATTATTTTTCGAACAGAATTTATAGTTCTGCTAAATCGAAAGAAAAATATATGAACAGATCTTTAATTAAATAAATTGTAAAAACTGGATAAAAAATGAAATCGAGAAGAGGAAGATTTAATTGAAAAAATTGAAAAAGGGTCAATTGAAAATAAAAAATATACACCTGTAATTAATAAAGAAAATAATTTATTAGGTTTTCGTAAAATAGAGGAAAAAATGGCATCCCAAAATGAAATTAAACCTATACAGGCACCCCTGGGAAAGGTATTTAATGGAAAATATTATTTAGACTGGCGTAGGGTGATTATTTCGGCCATCCGTGGAGCTGGATATTATGATATTTTTAGGGAACACAAATTTTTACAGCCATATATAGATAATATAGATGATCTTAATTTTCGACCAGATAAGGATATGTTGAACTATTGCAAAATGCAAGATAATGTGAAAGCATTTGTACTGGAAAGAGTGTCGAATGATATAACAAAACAAATAAGGGATTGAAATACAGCAATATTAATGCTAAAAAAATTGGATAATATTTATGACACGAAAACTTCGGTCACAGCCAATATGGCAAAATCAAAATGGTTAGAATTCAGGTTTCAACCAGGTGGAAACATGAAAGGTTTTTTAAAAAAATGGGATGAACTTGTAACAGACGTAAGAGATAGTGGGAAAGAAGTTACCGAAACAGAATAGTTAGAAAATTTGCAATTAGCACTATGTTACAAACAGGCAATTGCAAAAATACAATACGAAAATTTACCACCGAATGAAAAGAATTTAGATAATTTCAAAAGAATACTAAGAGAAGACTCTGATCAAAAATTTAGGGATCAGACCTTAAAGAAACAGAATGGCAATAATCAATCTAATAATAATTATAGAAATAATAATGGTAACGGTAATAATAATAGATATAACTACAGAGGAAGGAATAATAACTATAGAGGTAGAAATAATTATAGGGGTAATAATAGTAATTATAATAACTTTAGAAATGGCAATAGAAATAATTTCAATAATAATGGTCAAAATGGAAATAATAATGGTAATGGGACAGACCAGAACCAAAGTAATGATACTACAAATAACAATAATAATGGTAATAATAACTATAGGGGAAACAATTATAGAGGAAACCCCAATTACAGAGGAAATAATTATAGAGGCAATGGTAGAAATAATAATCAAAATAATACTAAATGTTATAAGTGTGGACAATTTGGCCACATAGCACAAAACTGCATGAATAATAATTCTCAAGCGAATAATAGTAATGAAAGTGCGAATAATAGTCAGGGAAATTACCCACCGAAGGCAAATACAAATCCCTCAAATAATAATAAGAAGGATAGTTCGGAGCAGCAAGTAAAAATGTCCTGCATGGTAAAAAAATTTAATAATAATAGTGAGTGGTTACTGAATGAATTGGCTAATAACAATAAACATAATACTGATGAAAATTACAAAATATTAAATTATAGAGCAATTCTCGATGGAGCTGCAGAAGTACACTTAACTTCTGACCTTAGTAAATTAATAGATGTTAAAAAATTTGTAACCCCAATTAAATTGCAATGTGCGGGAAGGAATACATTTTTATACGCCCCACATACTGGGAGAATGGTGATCAAAGTCGAAAATTCCAGTAAGATTCAATCATTGATAGAACTAAATGACGTTCATTATGTGTCCGATCTGAACTTACGATATTATTTCAGCTATTAAAATAACAAATACTGGAATAATTAATATCGATCAACAGAAAGAGATTGCGAATATATATTTTATTGAAACTGCTGAAATCATCATAACTGCAAAAAAAGAAGAGGGAATATTTTATATATATTATAATGTGGAGAATAAATAAAAAAATAATAATAATAATAATAATGAAAAAAATATAATATGTGCCCCCGTTACCCAAGATACGAATGATGAGTGGGATGACTTTACAGTGGAACTGGAAATTCTTGAAGAGGATAATAATACTGGATCATCTCAGGGGGGTGAAGATAAGGAAATAGTCATTGAGACCAATGAAAATAATAATAACATGAATAAACTCCAAATTAATAATAATACAAATAAAAAATTAATAATACATAGGAGACTTGGACATCTAAATGCCAGATATTTACAAAAATTAAAAAATTTAGCAATTGGCATACCCGAAAACATTAATTTTAGAGATGAAGATTTTATAAACTGTCAAATATGTTGTATTGCCAATAATTCAAAACTGGGTCATACAGGGATAAGAACTAAACCAACCCGAAAATTAGAGATAGCGTCGTCAGATATCATGGGTCCATTTACACCCTCTGTGGCAAATCAAAAATATATTTTAACATTTATAGACCACTTTTCGAAATACACATTTGTCATGCCAATAGTCAATAAAAGTCAAGTAACAAACGAATTCAAAAACATCATAATGTCTAAGAAAAATAAATTTCCGGAATACCCCATAGGGACAATAAGGTGCGACAATGCAAAAGAGTACACCGACACAAAAATAATAAATTATTGTAGAGAAATAGGAATAACAATGGATTACGTGGTGCCATATTCTCCTGAATTAAATGGTGTTGCCGAAAGGCAAAATCAAACTTTAATGAGGAGAGTAAGGGCCATGTTGATTGATGCTAATCTTGATATAAAGTACTGGTCTTATGCTGTTGTTACAGCAGCCTATCTAATTAATAGATCCCCCACCAAAGCGAATGAAGGGTTTAAAACACCATACGAATTGTTTTATGGAAGGAAACCAAATCTTAAAAATTTAAAAGTGTTTGGTGCACTTACATATAGACATATACCCATAGAAGTAAGAAAGCAAAATGCTACTAAGGCAAAATCAAAATCAAAAGATAAAATTAACCCAAAACTGGCGCACAGGGCTGAAAAAAACATAATGATGGGTTATACGAATACAGGGTATTGTCTTGGAGATCCATATAATTCAAAATCATACATTTCATGCGATGTCAAAGTAGATGAAAGTCAGAATATAAAATCGCTGTTAATTAACAAAAAACCTCTAAAAATAAAGTCAGCTGATTATGATTATGATTTGGGAATAGTGAACCCTATAATAATGAATGTAAAAGTAAAATATAACAAAGCCTACATAGAAGATAATATTCCAAAAACATTCTCGGAAATAGACACAAACCCCTTTAGAGAAGAATGGATCAAGGCCATTAATGACAAATTTGGTTCTCTCGATGATTTAAAGGTATGGAAAATAGAAGATTATGATCGACAAAAATTAATAGATACAAGATGGATTTTTACGATAAAGTTTGATGAATTTGGAAACCCAAAACCCAAAGCTAGACTTGTGGCACGTGGCTTTAAAGATCGAACAGAATATGGCATTGCTGAAACCCACGGACCTGTAGCATCCATAGGAACAATAAAGTTATTATTATCAATTGTGAATAAAGAAAAATTAATAATGGTACAATACGATGTAAAGACTGCCTATCTAAATTCACCCATTATAAAACCTATTTTTGTTAAAAGACCTGAAGGCATAAATATTAATCGAAATCAAGTACTCGTACTACAAAAATCAATTTACGGATTAAAAACTTCCAGCAAATCGTGGTATGACTTATTGGACATAAAAATAAAAGAAATGGGATTTGAAAAAACTAAAAGCGATAGATGCCTTTATATAATGAAAAATAACGAAGATAAAACATATTTTTTGAGTTATGTAGACGACATATTAGTAGCATCAAATTCACAATCTGCCATTACTAGAATAAATGAAGAGTTGCAAAAAGATTTTACAATTACAATTACGAATAATCCAAGATTTTTTGTGGGCCTAGAGATAATCAGAGATATAGAAAAGAACACTATAATAATTTCGCAATACAAACATATAGAAAAAATGATAAAAAAATTTGGAATCTCTGAACTTAAAAACACCAATACACCAATGGAAACGGGACTAAAAATAGACAAAATACAAAATGGTAGAGACGATACAGAGTATAGATCGATGATAGGGGGATTACTTTACTTGGCAAGACTTACGAGACCGGACATATTATTCCCAGTAAATTTCTTCTCCCATTTTCAGAATAATTCGAACGACACCTTAAAAAATTATGTAAAAAGAATATTCAGATACGTGAATACAACCAAAAATTATAATCTAAAATATACATCAAAAGGGGACGGAATACAAGCATACATAGATGCATCCTATGCACCACAGGTTGATGATACGAATATAGAGTTACAGAATCTTAGTAAAGGGAAGTCAATAACTGGATTTATGCTATTCGCCTATGGAGACTTGGTGGAGTGGAATTGCTGCAAGCAGACAATTCACGCCTCATCAAGCACTGCGGCTGAAATAATTGCAGTTTTTGATACCCTCGATACGATAAAAGTAATGCAATACATAAATTATGAGATTTTTGGTGAAAAACTAATGGTGGATATTATGGAAGACAATATTTCGACACAAAAAATATGTTCTGGGGGTAGTCAAAAGAAGTGGAGAGCCCTAATGATCAAATGCTACTCGATTTTGGAAGCTTTTGAAGAGAAAATAATATTTTTTAGAACAGTAAGCTCCGAAAATCAATTAGCAGATATACTAACAAAATCATTAGATCGCTCGAAATTTGAAAATATAATTGTGAAAATATTAAACGAAACCAACATATACACATAATATAATAATTTATTTTAAATTTAGTATATGTACAAAATTTTCCCATTTCAAATGCAAGTCGTTAAATGTTCAAATGTAAGTCATAACACGAAAATATTTGCTGAAAAATTGGCCTTCAATTATTGTCAAAAAGAGTACTTCATAATACAATTTACTAGAAAATACATGCAACAGATAAATCAAAGGTTTCTCGAATATTGTCACAAAGAAAAAATCATGAAAATCGAGCAAGAAAAAACCCTACAATTCGTATAATAAAAACCCTATACATTTTCCAACGAGCGTGAGAGAAATACATGAAATATTCCCACACGAATTCGTGAAAAGAAACTCTCTAACAATAAATACAATAGAGATTAAAACTCATTACATGACCGCATTTTAAGATAAACCGAAAACGTTACCTAATCATAGAACATATTAAACGCCACTTCAAATACAATGCAACGTACGAAAGATAATATACGATGCAACGTATATTATTCTACAATCTTTTTCATGTCTATTTTTAAGATAAAATACGTAACGTCCTTTAGAATTTTTCAAACCCACAAGTCGAAAATACCTTTGTGAATTTTTTTTCCTTCTTTTATTTTTTTTTATTTATTCGTGTAATATATGTTCGTGAATAATTTTTTCATTTTGCATTTTCGAATAATCTTTCTTTATCAACTCGAAATATATGAGCGATGAATCATTAATTACTCACAATACTTTATTTTTTGCATGTTACCAATTTTTATATTTTTATTTTTTTTTATATATATACACCATATACTATTTTAAGACATATTAATGTCCAATATTTTATGCATGTTACCATTTTATATTTATTTTTATTTTTTATTTTTTATTCATTTATTTTAAAGATTGAAGCACAGCAATCAAAAATTTTTATTTCTTTTCAATTGAAACCAAAGTTACCTTAATAATACGATGTAAATTTAATTTTTTTTTCTTCTCTTTTATATATATGTCATTTTTGTACTTAATATTTTTTTTTGAACTTAATATTTTTTTTGAAATAATAATAATTTGTTTATTTTTGTTGAGGTGAGGTTTAGTTACTTTACACAGAAAAGATAAGTACGAACTTTCATCTTGGAAAAATGTTTATTAACACCAACGTTAGTACAACGACTGACGAATGGAGAACATTCTCCATCGAGCAGTGGCGGAATGAATATTATATTGGCGATCAGTGTCGCCACATGTAAAACGAATAAGGTAATAGAATGTTACATACAGTGTTAGTCATAGTGATGTCCCGTGTTCGTGAGGTAGTGAGGGAATCGTATCCAAACACCCCTCTGCGATTCAAAACGGACGAACGAACATTTAAGTAAAAATTTGTCACACATTGTATGTATTTAAAAAAAAACATATAAAAATAAATAAAAAAAATTAAAAGAAATAAGCAATAGCAGTCAAAATTATTACATGTGATTGTCATATACAATTGCTATATATATAAAATGGTAAAACAATAAAATAAATATGTCGTTGACTAGTGTTATAATATATAATTAATTTGTGTGGAAGTATGTATTTGTGTTTTATCTTAAATATACTGTGTAATTATCAACATTAGGTATACATTTTACTCTATGTTGCTATGTCACGTCTTATAAGTATAGTGTGATTTTAGTTTAAGAAAATATATAAACAAAATGCAGGTCGGAGAGATCAATATCTCCTCATCGTCAGCTGTGGAGAAATAATATTATTATATATGTAAGTGAATGACTTGATTTAAGTAATTAAAAGCCAATTTGCACAAGATAAAATTTTAACTTTAATGTTGTTTCAAATATTACAAGTGAAATTGGAATTTTAAAAGACGATAGTTTCGAATACAAGACAAACACTTAGATGTGTACAAAACGACGATCGTGAATCGAATAACGAGAGGGTGAAGTACAGAAATAAACTTGACCTAGAAAATGAAATGATAAGATGGTGAACTCGGATGAAGGTGGATGAACTTAGACAATAGATATGAGCAACGAAACGAAGGCAAACGAACGAAATATAAAGTGGTGAATGAATTGTGGAAACAGACAAGTTGTGACAGAAAAGTGAAGCATGTGTGAGAGTGAAAATGTGATTTGAAATCGAACGAAATGAAAATTGGAGGCAAAATACGAAATACACGAAAGCATCAAAGTGTTATAAAATAAGCTAAGGGAATTAAGTAAAGGCTTATTTTACATCCCCACACCAAGCAAAAGACGACACAAAAGGATAAAGCTTAGACACATGAAAGATATTTGATTCTTTCTTACAGAATCCAGAGTCAACTTCGAAAATTACTTTAGAAATCTTATTAAGAATTGGAAAAGGTCCAATTCGAAGCTCTTCTAGCTTATTACGATTTAATGAGTTACCATGGGCAACATAAACCAAATCACCAACTTTAAATTCATGATCCTGTCTTTTTTTATCAAAAATTTTTTTATTTTTCAAGTGATTTGATTGCGAGTTCCGGAAAGCAGTTTCTCTGTCATCTTTTAAATTTTCTTTTTTATTTTCCAGCAGGTTAGGAAGTATTTTAAATTTTACATTATTTAACAAATAATTCGGACTAAATTTAGTGACAGAGTGGATAGTGTTGTTGTACTCATTAATACATTCATCAAACAAAACAGACCAAGGCCTCTTTAAGTTTACTTTATTTTCATTTACTTTACAGCGAAGTCTGTTTACAAGCGTTTGATTAAGCCTTTCGTTTAAACCATTAGAAGAAGGAGTATCAACAGCAGTAAAAATTAAGTTAATATTCTGATTCTTAGTGAAATTTTTAAATTCTGCAGAATTTATACTCGAGTACTGATCAGTGAGCAAAGTCTGAATCTTATTGCCTTTTTTTAAAACTAAATTTAATAAATTAATAAAGTCTGCAGGCTTCTGAGTTTTCGAAGTAATGGCAAATGCATATCTAGAAAAATGATCAACTAAAAGGTGCACATAACGTTTACTCGAGTTGTTACCTGAAAAACCACCGATGGTATCCATGGACATGATCTCAAACGGCTTACTGGCTGGACCTAACTGTGACAGGCGACCAAAAACAGCAGGAATACGAGATTTATTTTTGATACAAATGGAGCAGTTTCTACAAAATTGTTTAATATAACTTCTAATTTTAACGTTATGAAAGAAAGGTACCAAAGTAAGCTCCATTTGTTTAGGCCCTATATGTCCTAATTTAATATGAGTGTTTTTTATCAATTCTTTTAAAAACTCATCAGAAATAATTACTTTATCAGAGTTTTTGTATCTATGAAATAGGACATTATTTTTATTAATTACGTTAATTTTTTTTGAGATTACGTTAAATTCTTTTTCTTGATCAGCAATTAAATTTTTAAGTTCCAAAAAATTTACAACCTTTAACTCTGAATTGGCCTCATGAGGCTCTAAAATTGGATTGCGAGACAAACAATCAGCTTCTTGGTTTGAAGAACCAGGAACATATTTTACTGTAAAATTAAACTGTGACAAATGTAACATTAACTCTCGAAGTTCATCATCAAATTTAGTATTAATTTTGAGATTTTCTAGAGGCTTGTGGTCTGAAAATACTTGAAAAGTTAATGGTAAAAGTAAATGCCTCCAGTACATTAAGGATTCTTTAATAGCTAGACATTCTAAAAATAAGGCTTTTTTTTTTTTTTGAACTTCATTTAATTTTTTTGAAAAGAAAGCTACTGGCTTAAAAATTCCATTATCCTGTTTTTGCTTAAGAACTGCACCTATTCCTTCCAGACTGGCATCTGTTTGGACAATAGTCTCTTTTTTTGGATCATAGATCGCCAGGCACGGTTCAGAACATAAACAATTTTTAACAAAATTAAAACTTTTTTCACATTCATCGTTCCAAATAAAAGCAGCATTTTTCTTTAATAAATTATGAAGAGGGGCTAATAAAACAGAAGAATTTTGAATGTAGGAACGATAAAAATTTATTTTACCAAGAAATTGCCTGACTTGTTTAACATTAATGGGAGGAGGAAATTCTCTAATAGGTAAAACATTATCAAAAATAGGCTGAATAGAATTATTTTGAATAGTATGGCCTAGATATTTTACTTTAGATTGAGCAAAATTGCATTTTGACAAGCTTAACCTAAAACCTTCTTTTTGGACAGCTGCTAAAAGCTTTCTTAGGTGTACCAAATGCTCATCAAAATTTTTTGAAAATACTAATATGTCATCTATGTAATTTACACAAAAATCATCTAGGCCATTTCTTCTTAACACATTTCTAAGAATACGTTGAAAAATCGCCGGAGAGGTCTTAAGGCCGAAAGGAAGACATTTCCAATTATAATGACCAGTCTGGGTGACAAATGCAGTCTTATACCTATCCTTTAGTCTCAAAGGAACAGACCAGAAAGCACTATTGATATCAAGCACAGAAAACCACAGACAATCTCTGGCCTTTATTATTAAGTCCTCAATAAGAGGGAAAGGTTGACTCTCAGGAATGATTAACTTATTTAAAGCTGAAAAATCAATACACAACCTATCTTTCTTCTTTGACCCATCACTGTACTTCTTATAGGCTAAAGTCACTGGAGCAGCAAAAGGAGAAGTAGACTCTTCAATCAGACCTGCACTAAAAAGCTTACTAATTTGACTTTCAATCTCCTTTTGATCAATGATGTTACAGCGATAGGGTTTTCTATAAACATATCTATGTTCAGACAACTTAATATGTGCCTCATGATCTTTAACCTGACCAACATCAAACTTATCTCTAGCAAAAGCATTGTTAAACTCATTGATAGCCTTATTCACGAGGCACTTTTTATCAAAATCTAAATGGTCTAAATTGGCTTGCAGTTGGAGATAGTTAATAATTGGTTTATTAAAATTGCCATAGTAAAATTTTTTTGTATTAAGTTTCTGAAAAACATTTAATTTCTCGTCCTGGCAAAGACAATACTCTTTAATCAGATCAAGTCCAATCAATAACTCGTGATCAAAATCCTCATTATCTAAAACAAATATCCAAACAAATCTTGATTTCTTAAAAATTTTTAACTTTACTTTAGCGATACCACAAATTTTTCCATAGCCACTGACCATTCTGAAGGAGACATTATTCAGTTTATAAAAATCGATTTTCAAAAATTTCAACATGTTCTTACTGATAGCAGAAATATTAGAGCCAGTATCATAAGTCCCCTTGCAGAAATAATTTCGATTTAACGTTACGTTAACTTTAATCAGTGGCTGCAAAATTAGTTTTTTAATTCATCATCTGAAGTTACTGGAGATTCTAATTCTAACTTATTAATAACTTTTGGAGTTGAAGACTCCCTATTCTTGAACCAACAATTAGCTTCAGTATGTAAACGACGATAACCTTTACTCAAACAGTTTGGGCATGGTTTCCTGTCCGCAGAACCAGAGGCCATCTTCTCCGAGGATTTATTATTAAAAACTTTAGACTTGTTAAATTTATCATTGCTGGAACTAGAGACCAAATTAGAAAAATTTTGAGTTTTACTTTTACCATCAAAAATTTTATCCTCGGACTCGAATTTTTTTAACTTAGAATGCAAAATTTTAATGGACACAACTGAATTACGGTTAAGTGAATTTTGGATATGAGATGGTAAACCAACAACTATCAAGTCCAACATAACAAGATCAGACAGACTCCTATCCAAATCTAATAACATTTTTTCTTTTCTTACCGCATAATCGATGTAAGAACCATTCAAATACTTAAAGTTGAAGGCATAACGAATCGGCTTCCAGGATGTATCACCAAAAGTAGAAATTAGATCTGCCTTCCAAGATTTCCAATCAGCAGTGATACCCAACTTCCTCTGATTTACCGCAAACCAATCTGACATGGAACCATCCAGACATGACTTGAAAACTTCGATTTGTTTTTGACCAGTGAGAGAAAAGCGAAGACATTCTTTTTCGAACAGCTCACACCAGGACTCAGCATTTTTATTTTTGGGCGAAAATTTCTCCAACAAAAAGTGTTTTAAAATTTCTTTGAGCGACTCCTCTCGAGAACCAACAGGCTTAGCATCGGAGAGACCGGACTCATTGTGACTGCTACTGACGACCCTCGCCTCAGGCAGCAAATAGTTATTGAAGACGAAATTGCCATCCTCATCTTGATACAATTTAAGAACATCCGGAGGTAGAGTGACGTTGACGTTTCGATATTGGCCACGATTACGAATAACACTGACCGCAGACTTGATAGAAGGCAGCTCAGCCAAAGATTTATGAAGACCAATTTTCTGGAACTCATCAGGAAAACTGAACCAAATATCGTCACCCACAACACGGACACGTTTGACAGAAAGTACGGTGGTTTTATCAACACCTTCAGCAACTAGTAAAAATTGACATTTGACAGAAGTCATGACGAACAAAGTTTTTATGTGGAGTTACACAGCAAAAAAAAGCAAAAAGAACTCGAAAAAGTTTTATGGAGTTTCACAGCAAAAAGCAAAAGAACTCAAAATTAGGAATTTAAAATTCCAATTTGTAAGTGAATGACTTGATTTAAGTAATTAAAAGCCAATTTGCACAAGATAAAATTTTAACTTTAATGTTGTTTCAAATATTACAAGTGAAATTGGAATTTTAAAAGACGATAGTTTCGAATACAAGACAAACACTTAGATGTGTACAAAACGACGATCGTGAATCGAATAACGAGAGGGTGAAGTACAGAAATAAACTTGACCTAGAAAATGAAATGATAAGATGGTGAACTCGGATGAAGGTGGATGAACTTAGACAATAGATATGAGCAACGAAACGAAGGCAAACGAACGAAATATAAAGTGGTGAATGAATTGTGGAAACAGACAAGTTGTGACAGAAAAGTGAAGCATGTGTGAGAGTGAAAATGTGATTTGAAATCGAACGAAATGAAAATTGGAGGCAAAATACGAAATACACGAAAGCATCAAAGTGTTATAAAATAAGCTAAGGGAATTAAGTAAAGGCTTATTTTACATATATATGTCCTTATAATTAATCGTGTGGGTATATATTGTATGAATATTCTATTGGGGGAATCAATTGTATATATTAGGGAATGCTGATGCCAATAAGAGAGGCAGAGCAGCGACGGGGAACCTATTGAAAAAGATGATGTGAATTGTGAAACGACGTATGGACTGCTCGGTTTACGATAGCTGCTAAAAGACCGACGCCCATCCGCAGTCCAAAACCAAATATCAAAAAATTTTGCAGGTTGAGTCAATTAAGACTATTGGCCGAAAAGTTGACTTGTCCGGAGTATTCTCATAACGATATTTTGAAAGGTTTTCCGATCAAGTGCTTTCGTGAGTATCTCGGCAACTTGATCAGGCGACCTAATATCATTGAAACTTATTAATTTATTCTGGAAAGCTTCCAAAACTGCATAACACTTGATCGCTAGGGACCTGGAGTGTTTCTGGCCTCCCCCAGATGCAATTCTGGACGCAGATATGTTGTCCTCATAGATTTGCACTGGGTCGGTTACAGAGAAAACACTCTCAGTAAGTCTCCAGATCACGTATATATCGTCTAGTGCGTCATTCAACGCAATTAGCTCGGCAGCAGTTGACGACGTTGCAACCGTGTTCTGCTGGTGAACGGCCCAATTTAACAAGTCTCCGTTAACGAAAATCATATAGCCAGTTGTGGAGCACCCTTTCTCCAGATTATTCATATCTATGGGTGAGTCGTCTACGTCGGGTGCATACGACGCATCGACAAAAGCTTTTATATGAGTTTGGTCAGAGTGGAAGACCAGAGAGAAATCTCTTGTGGTTTTGAGGTATCTAATGATACGACGAACATAATTTTTAATTTCAGGGTTTGAGGATGCCTGAAACCGCGACAAGTAATTGACGGCGAAGGCAATATCCGGGCGGGTCAGTCTTGCCACATATAGCAAATTCCCAATCATACCCCTATATTCGGTGTCATCCAATCCGTTTTTCGGTCTGTTTATTTTTAATCCGGTCTCCATAGGTGTGGAAGACGGATTACATTCTGTCATACCAAATTTTCGCAGAATCTTATCTATATATCTATTTTGTGTTAATATGATTTGTTTCTGTGAAGTATCCCTATTTATTTCGAATCCTACAAAAAAACTTGGATCATCTTCTATTTTTAGTGTGAAATTATTGTTAAAGGTATTTACCAAGTCTTGTGTCCACTCGTGGTTACTAGCCAACAACATGTCATCCACATAGACTATTAGAAATGCCATAGCACCACTATTGTCTTTTTTAATATATAGACACCTATCTATTTTTGATTGTGTGAATCCAGCTTGAATTATTGTTGAATTCAATAGGTCATACCAACTTTTCGAAGACGTTTTCAGTCCATATATGGACTTTATTAGCCTCAGGCAATTATTTTCACCTAGTTGGCATCCCTTAGGGTTTGATATATATATAGGATATTTTATTTGTGAATTCAAAAACGCAGTTTTTATATCAAACTGTGTTATATTCAAATTATATTTGTTTTTTATAGACAGTATCCTCCTTATTAACCAGTATTGGATCACCGGGGCATACGTTTCTGTTAAAGAATAGTGAGTTGGATCTTTAAAACCTCTCGCAACCAATCTGGCTTTCGGTATATGAATGCCCTGGTTGTTTGGTTTTGTGGTAAAACACCACTTCGTATCCACTAACCTCACATTTCTTTCTCTGGGAACGACCTCCCACACGCCCATATCAGATAATGACCTAAGCTCGTCGTCAATTGCTTGTTGCCATTCTTTCTTAAAAGTATTATTTTCTACATCCTCCCATTTTTGAGGGATGTGGTCCTCAATATAGTTTTTGTATCTGGATTTAAATAAGTTTAATATTACAGGCGTTTCTATTATATTATTATTTACCTGTATTATTTCATTATTATTATTTGTGTTATTTATTTGTGTTATATTTCTCGCTTCATCGAACCTGACGTTGCAAGTGACATGCGATTTGTCTATTAATGGGTCCCTTATACAGTACCCACTACTTGTGTAACCCACGAACACTCCCTTTTCGGCTCGTTGTGTGAGTTTTGGATGTTCGCTATTTGTTTTCTTTTTTTTATTTCTTGTGGCCTGTTGTTGGCGCACTTCCATAGGAATATGTCTATAGGTGAGAGACCCAAAAACTCTCATATTTGATAAGTCTGGCTTTATGCCGTAAAACATTTCAAAATGGGTTTTATTATCTTTGTTTGCCCTAGTTGGGCTCCTATTTATGACATAAACCGCCGTCAGAACAGCCAATGACCAAAATTTGAAGTCCAAATCGGAATCAAACAGCATAGCTCTAGTTCTAGCCATGATCGTTTGATTTTGCCTTTTGGCCATCGCATTCAACTCCGTTTTCCTCACAAAATGTCTTCATATGTGAGTCTAAATATTCTTTAGCATTGTCACACCTCAGGGTGGCAATGGGATGATCAGGAAATTTTGATTTTAGTTTCATATAAAGTTTTTTAAACTCTTCACACACCATTGACTTTTTCTCGATTGTGGAGACAAAGGTGTATTTCGTGGCGTGGTCCACAAATATTAACACGTACTTTTCACCATATATTCCTGGTGAGAAGGGGCCCATTGTGTCCGATGAAACGAGTTCTAGTTTCCTTTCAGGTCTGGTCCTAGTGCTATTATGCCCTAGCCTTTTTGAATTAGCCTTAACGCATATCTCGCACAGACTAAACTCATCATCTCGGAATGTAATTCCATTCGGAATACCTCTTGAGACCTTTGTCGAGTGTTTTAAATTTTTCCCTGACAGGTGTCCCAGTCTCCTATGCCATATCATTTTTTATCTATTTGTGCTTTTTCTATATTCTCACTTATTCCTTCTATGTTGTTTATTATATTATTATCATTATTTGTTATGTTATATTCGTTTGTTCCTACATCCTCATTTCTTTCACCATTGTCTTCGTTCTCTTTGTTCTCTTGTGTATTATTATAATTATATTCGTTATTAGTATTTACTATATTATTATCTAGATTATTATTATTTTCGTTTTTTTTTGTATCATTATTAATATCCTCTATTTTCTCTTCCATTTCCTCTTGACTTTCCTCAACAATTTCTTCTTCTATTTTGTATTCCATCCAATCATCCTGGGAATTTATATTAGGCATACATGCCAATTTATTCGATTTATTATTATAAGGACATATTTTATTTAAATCGTCCTCCCTATCTATAATATTGACCATTGATTCCGGTACAATCTCGTACTTAACCATGTATACCCCCCTGATTTTTGCTGCTGAAAATATCACTTTGTCCGTCCCGCGGACATATATGTGCGCTGCAGAAAAGTTCTGGTCTATCCCCAGCGCCCTATTCTCTGTTATTTTAATACCTGACATTAGGTCTACGTTAAGTGATGGTACGTAATGGACGTTTTTTAATCTTATAACGGTCTGGTTTCTCTCTGAATTTTCCACCCTGATAAACATTGTTCCTATATGGGTGGCAATCAGTAAGGTGTCTTGGATGGCACATTCCAACTCGATCAGCTTTTCCAGCATTATAGGATTAGATAATTTCGATAAATCAGAGATGACGTGAGCCACAGCTCCACCATCCAACATTATTCTCTTAGTGAGAGGAACATAATCGGAATCTGACTCCTGTTTTGTATCATTCGATGTTATATGGTTTATTAATTTATTATTTGTGTTGTTATTAGGTTCTTGGTCCCTATATCTGATCATCATTGACCATTGCACATCATGTTCTTTTTTATTTTTATTATTATTATTATTCTGATTATTTCCTCCGTATCTTGTATTTTGTGCAAGACCATCCAATTTTTCTTGGGGTTTCATACCCTCTTTATTTGACTGACATACCTTAGCTATGTGCCCTTTGCCGTGGCACTTAAACCATACTACTTCATTCTGATTTGGCAAATTATTTTGGTTTTGGTTGTTATTATATTTTCCATTATCATAATTATTATTATTATTATGAGGCATTTCTGATTTTTGATTATTGTTGTTGTATGTCATTTTCCCCTGATCTATATTTTGATTGTAATTTTGATTCCTATTTGTGTTATTATGTCTATTATAGTTTCCTCCAAATTGGAATCTTTGATTTCTATTATTATAATTAAAATTACGATATCTATTATTATTATATTTCGACTTTTTCTCGTCGTACAACCTGTCCAACCTTTCGATCAGCATCGCATGAAGAGTCTCTATTGTTTTTTGATCTTGGCTCAATGTATTAAATTCTAGCCTTGTCATTTCGTAATCCATATTTAAAGATATCAGGAGTTGTTCTATCTCCTCCTGTTTATCTAAACTTTTTCCGCAGTCCCTTATTTTCTGGGCCACCCGAGAAAACACATCCAAATAGCTTCTCATGTTTCCTTCACTACTAAATTTTAATCTCTGAAAGGCCTGCTTCGCATTTATATACGTGACTTGCGTGCAGCTTTTAGACCTTTCATCTAAGACCTTTAAAATTTGATTTATTGTTTTTAAGTCTTTCACCCTTTCTATCAGCTCATTATTTAATCCTTGATAAATCAATGCCTTGCCTTTTTCTTGGTTACGGAAATATGCCATCCTATTCGCCGGACTGGCATTTCCAGACTCCGGGTTTAAAAAACTATTTAATTCCAACCCCAGAAACAGCACTTCGGTTTCAACATCATGCATTACTGGGTACAACCCCTCTGCATATAATGTTGACACCATCGTGGTCCTCCAGGCATCGTAGTTTCTCCCATCAAATACTTTTTTGGGGCGAATCTCGACATTTTATTATTATATTCGGGAATTCGGGAGTTTATGCCCTACCTCAGAAACACGAGAACTTAAGTTTAAAGGGTAACACGGTCTTAACCGCACGATAATGCAAAACACGGTCTCAGCCGCTCGATTGGGAATGCAAGTTACAAAATATTATATTATAATTATCATAAATTGGTCAATATTCTAAATTAATTCTTACTATATGTTCTGCAGACGATGAGGTGATCTCTCCGCCGTTATTACTGCTTCTTGAGCTGTCAAATTACTGTGATTTTGATTCGTCAAAAATTTCCAAAGTCAAGTCAAATGAATTTTCAAACTTTATATCAGGTCGTCGATCATTCTATTCAACATATAAAAGTTCGAATTAATATTCAATGCAAAATATTCAACAAATGTGAGATAGTGATTACTGAAAGAGAACAACTTATCGATCTATTATTCAATGTGATCATGAAAAAATCTGTCACTTGTGTCAATGTTCGAGAATGAGTTTTCTTTTGTTGGATTTGATAATTCTCATCCAACAAAGATTTCCTCTTTCATTCAATTCTCAACCAACAAGATAAAAATTTGAAGGCTATCAAAAACACTTTTCAAGTTTCGACTTTGTTTAATTTTCTGGTTGAGAATTTTCCTGAAATATACTAAAATGTTATATCAATTTATCTGCAATATTAAATTTTTACGTTAATTTTGGGCCAAATCAGACGAAAAACATTCAAATTAACTTAAATTTTTTTCTACTTATCTTAAATTTCTGCTTCTTTTTCGTGTTTTTTCGGAGTCTTCCTTTTGCTTGCTCAGCCAGATGACACCAATTTTCGACGATTTTCACCCAGCAATTTTCGATCTCCACTGTTTCAATCCCCAGAACACAGCACGAACAACTGCCAACAGTTTTTCACTGTGTGCGCTGGTCTACCGAACCATAGAATTCTCTGGAATCTGACCTTTTTTCTCCAGACTTTTGACTTTGACGTTTTCACAGGTGCCCAAGATTTTACCGTCGTTTTCATTAATTTCACTTCTATTTCGCTTCTTATTTATCACATTACTTTTATCGACCGTTTTACTTTTCAGGATATTCACTTTAGTCACTGACTTTTACTTTTTCTTTACTAACTTTTAATTTTTCCCATCCACTTTGCGTGGAGGTATCACTTGGCACGAAGCCTTTCACTTTGCGTGACAACACAAACTTTAAATTACTAATAAAAAACACAATTATTTCATTTCAATTTACCACACTTATTTCATTTCTGTAATCCGCAGCTCTGCTAACATGTTGAGGTGAGGTTTAGTTACTTTACACAGAAAAGATAAGTACGAACTTCCATCTTGGAAAAAATGTTTATTAACACCAACGTTAGTACAACGACTGCCGAGCGGAGAACACTCTCCGTCAAGCAGTGGCGGAATGAATGTTATATTGGCAATCAGTGTCGCCACATGTAAAACAAATAAGGTAATAGAATGTTACATACAGTGTTAGTCATTATGATGTCCTGTGTTTGTGAGGTAGTGAGGGAATCGTATCCCAACAATATTTTAGTCGCGAAATAAATCTCTTAAAAGAAGAAAGTCTCAAGTTCTTTCGATCCTCGTTCTGCATACCTCACATCAGTCTTAAAAGAAGAAAGTCTCAAGTTCTTTTGATCCTCGTTCTGCATACCTCACATCATATATATTATTTACAGGTCGAGTACATATGTAGGTTATTATATTCGCGTGGTAGTGAGGGAATCGTATTCCAACAATATTTAGTACTCAGGCCTATATTCAAAAAGGTCACTAGCCTCCCTTCATGTAAAATTTACTTAAATAAATTCTTTTGCACTATTTCATACTTACAAATGTGAGAACACTGTATCTCTCATGAGCGTTCCAATGTAAAAATAAGATGTTATCACATTTTTAAATACAAAATTGTGCCAAAAGTCATTTTTAAGTGAAGTTTAAGGGAGAGGAGGTTAGAGTGACATTTCTGAATATGGGCCTCAGTGGACTGATTCCAGTCTCGCAGACGCTTGTGAAAAAAGCCGTGAAACAACTTGCCGATAAGTAGGTAAAATAAAGAGCTGAGTGGGTAATTTTTTTTTTTAGAACACAGCCTTCCTTGCCTTATTTCGGCACCTTTCTTTTTTTGATCATTATATACATCCTATATCAAAAAACTCGCCCGCCAAAAAATATCTCAGTTGACCATGGATAAAAAAATTTCAAAATTCAATTGCCCGACTAGATTCGAACCCATACTTTCAAAATGATCGTATGATGTTCAGCCACAGGGCGATAGTGCTAATTGAATGTTATCTTATGTCATTGCATTACAAACATATAAAACTACATAAAATTTTAAATTTGCTCCTTTTGTCCGTTGCAAGAAAGAAAAGAAATAGATAGAATTATATGCGATCCAGCTGATGAAAAAGTTGTGACACACCCCTGCTAAAGATAACTAAATAAACTAAAGGCGTACCCTACCGACCCTACCATACTGAAAAACTTCTGGAAAAAGTAAAAACCTTCCTGAAATGTAATAAAAGAGATTGAGAAAGCTATCGTTGATACGTGAATGATCAACGATAGTCATATTGACATTAGGTCGCTGAGCGACGAGGCGACGAGATCATTTAATCTAATCACAATATCACTTTCTGCAATAGGGAAAGCTCAGTTATCTAAATTTTCTGGATTGCTGCACTCTTCTATCCCTGAAATTTTTCCGAATTTGTAATGTCATGTCATCCGATTCAACCAAGCAGGTATTACGGAAGTTAGAATTTCCATTTTGTGTCAAAGAAGCATTACTGCGAATTGGTAAACATATTAAGCTTAATTGTTAATTTTAAGCAATAAATCCTAAATAATTTTAAAATTTTATTTACATAGAGCAACTATGCACCGCCAATGTTGCACCAAATATAGAACGCATTCAAAGTATAAAGCAAACCGATCTAGCCATGGAATTAATCGCCGAGTTTATTTTTTGCGAAGTTGATCGAAAAGGTGCCAAAAAGAAAGTAAGTTCTTCATATCGAATCTCCGCCCCAAATGAATTCGCTTTTTTTCACTTTTTAAATTTTAGAGACTAAGTCGTATCCAAGAAATGCAGTTATTGGAGGTACTCAGCGATTATTTCGCTTACAATCACGGACCTACTCATGGAGGCGATGCTGGAAGGAATACTGTATTTATGTCGCTGTTCCCTCATACATTTGTTGAACGATGTCAACTCCTTGTAAAACTAGTATCAATAGCCGTTTGTACAAACAATATTCCATTATTGTCAGCGACAGGTTGGTATAATTCGCAGAAGCTTATTTGACTGCTCATATTTTCCCTTATCCTTGTTTTTATATTTCTTGTTCGATTTTTACGAGAGCTTCAATAATGAGCGTTTTCTTAGGACCCATGGTTTGTAACGTCATTATTTTATGGATTTTTTTGTCTTTGTTGTTTCACACTAATGGGCGATGTTGACTGTTGAGGCGTTGAGCTATTTTACAAAATTTTGTTTTAATGTCATAAGTCTCTGAAATATTTCAGCACTGAAACTAATAGTTCTGATTTGTGGATAAGTTTGTTGTTTTTGCCAGAATTTAACTTATTTATTGCATGATTCATCAACTTCATTAGATTCAAGAAATTTAATATTCCATTTCTATAAATGAGACATTGAAAATTTAAATATGTTAAATGAATGTCTTTGTTGTGAATTCAAAGCATTCGCCTGTGAAAATAACATGGTATACAAGAAGAAAAACATTATTCACAGTTCTCAGAACTTCGGGAGAACAGAACTATGTTCTTATTCTTTCCATATTTGATTAAAATTATCGAGAGGAAATGCGAGAGAACTGTTAGTTGTAGAGAGCTGCAGTTTAGTAGAGACATCTAAGTATGAGTTGCAGATTTTATGAAAATTTAGGTGAAATCATTCGGATGGTTTTCGAGATATTGCTGAAATTCCACAACCAAGAGTTGAATTTATTTTAATATCATTTAAATCACTCAATCTGAACAGAATTTTAGCAATATCTCGAAAATCACATGTAGGATTTCAGCCAAATTTTCACAGAATCTTAAACTAACATTCCTAAATGTCTCTGCAAAATTTTAGTTCGTCACAATCAATAGTTCTCTCGTAATTCCTCGATAACTTTGAATTCCTCAAAAGTTTGCAAAATTTCAGTGGATTTAGCACAAAAAATAGTTACTAAAATCATGTTTTTGTTTAGCAGCAGTGAGTTGATGATATAAATAAATCAGTATAAATTTACCTAATTCTTGTATCTGTCCAAAATAATATAATTTTTGTACAAGAGTGAAGATTCTCTCACAAAATGCCATAAGTACAGGCAAAAATTAAATGATAAAAAATATGATAATAAAAATATTGACGTCACAGACCACGGGTCCTTAGAAAACGCTCAGTATTGAAGCTCTCGTCTCATACAGCGTTTCGTATTGAAAAAATGTATTTTTTACAGGGGTGTTGATGCAACAGATTGGATGCACATCGAAATTTAGCATCGCTCTTGCGAAAGGTCTCATCAACGACTACTTCATTTTATTACCCGAGTCTTGTAATAAATTGCGAGATTTACCTAGTAAAGCGCCTTTGTTTACCGCAAATTTTTTAACAGCTTTATCTGAAATCTATTTTACAGCTGGTGAGTTCCGTAATGACTTATCGCTGTGATGGAATATGACTTAAGCGTACTCACTTTTTTTTTATTCAGGTCAGGACGATTTACCTTCAGTACCATCGATTTCACTTCTTAATATTATTACTGAATGGGTGTCGGATAATAATTCATTGTGTTATACTGCTCTCACTAGCAATTTACTGCATTCTTTACCATTAGGTGGGATTCCCATGCCTGCTATAACTCCATTCGTCGGACTCTTCAGGTAAATTGATGATTTCATGAATGTTCAAAAAACTGATCTATGAAAAATCTACGCCTCCGTTATTCTTTATTAAAACAAATAACGAGCAGATGCATGTACTTGTAATGATTCTAATGCTTTGTGACTTATGTAAAATGTTCGAGACTGGCTTATAACCCTCAGTAATGTGTAATATCTGTACGATTTAGTGTGGTGACTTTCTTTTTTGAATGATGTTTCTATATGAAGGATCTACTGATCATATAACTATTTTGATTCGTCTAAAATTCTTCTGGTTGCTTATATTAAATTTATTAGGTCTAGTTGATATTTTACTAACAAAGTGATATTCATCGAAAGAGAATAAAAACTATAATTTTACCTCAGTACTCATTTTTACACAAACCATAATGGAGGAAGCCAATGTTTGGTAATCCGTTCTAATCTCTCTTCATTTCAGATGGTGTGTATTAGCACCGCTTTACATTGACGAAAAAACTTCGTTGTATGGGAAATTGCATTTGTCTGCATTAGAAAGTTTGTTAGATTCTCAAAATTTTTGTCCATCTCCTACTCAACGTAACGTCGTTTCTGCTCAACACTTGACGACATTAGTTTCTACTTGTCATGAGAAAATGGAAAAAATTTTAATCAAGTTGGTAATTTTTGTCCACTTTTACCTCATTGGAGTTATTATCACACTTACGATCGTGGTTGATTTCAGGTCTCAAAGTGAAATTAAGGCGCTACCATCAGGTGTTCAGTTAGCTTTGGAGAGGTTAGCTCAATTCGTTCAAGTAGCTCTTCACACGAATTCAATTTATGGCAGTAAACGTAAGGAAAACATTTCAAAACAATTTTTGTCAATGAAGGCTAATTATGTATTTCATAAGTATAACTCTAATTACAGAGGAATTTATTAGTCGACTGAAGCAGTTACCACAAATTCGTCTTCTTCGAATAACGCTGTCAAGATACAAGGAAATTATCTAAAACCGAGTAATTTTAATATTTCCATTTTTTTTTTCAACACGAATGAACAGTATTTTAATAACTAAAATTGTATATTCCAAAATATAAATACAATTTTAAAAAAATGCAATCAATCTGATGTTCTTCAAAAATCGTGCGAACCCCAGTGAATCTGAAATTATAATAAAAAAGTAAGAATAGGGTCAAGCCCTTTCAAGACGCAAAACGAAGAGAAAATGGTTAAATAACTTACGTTTTGCGATTTTCCTTTATTGATCTTTCTCTCAATTAATGCTTGCAACGCCTCCGAACGTACAGATAACGAGTCCATTTTTTCGATCAACTGTTGATACGGAGAAGTAGGCTGGGTACCCATTACGACATGACCAAGTTTCGAGTCAATTTTCGCATCAAGCCGAGCATTACGAATCAAGTTAACGATCCAACATTCAGCTTCTTCGGACTTCATATTTAGTTTTTCAGCCAACATACTAAAATAAAATTTTCGTAAGTTTAATTTATTATCCGTGAGAAAAAAACTAATTCAAAATATGTACCAACTTAATGCTAATACACTGGTGTATTCTGCAAAAAGTTTCGAAAATCATCAACCGTGCGTTTTCAATGAATTCGTCCAAGCATGCGATCAAGAAGAAATCGTTAAAAAGAACGATCTGACACTCGGAAAGTTTCTGACGAGCTCCTTCAAAATCAAAATTCACGTAAAGGTGTTCGATAAATTCAGTTATAGGATCTTTGTACGTGTACGATTCCTATAATCACATAAAGTTTCTAGAAATTCATTTTCTTTCCATAAATAAAAAAAAAAAAAAAAAGCGATTAAGTCAAACCTGTTGAATAACTTTCACTAAATCCTTCAATGCATTTCGACGACCTCTATTAATGATTACAGCGGTGGCTAGGTATCGTAAAATATGAGGACACATTGTTTGAATTGCATTCAAGTAACTGAAAAATATACTAATATTAATAATCAACGACAAAGATTTCAGCGAATTAAGTTGAAATCTGAAGTTTATCCTCGAATTAAATATTTATGAAAATTTACTGAAAACCTTGAACACTATTCCTAATTATTACTAGTCTATTTCCAAAGAGAGGAAACACAAGAAAACGAAAAAGACTTCAAATAAACACAATAAAATTCATTAAGAATTAATCTGAACTAAGAAAAATATTTCATGAATATACAACCACTTTACAACAGGTTTCACAGGAACTTCAAAGATCAAGAAACTATCAAATCAAAAAATGATTACTTTGGTCGATATAAAAACATGTCGATAATTAAATCTTTTCCTTTTACATGATTGAAGAATACGAATAAACTCCAATGAATCAACCAAGTGCGCTGCTGAAGTAACTGAAGGGATGAGGCGAAGGTATTGCTATCAATAAAATCTCGTAACTTGTTAAGATCTTCCAACGCTGTTTCCCAATTTTGAATTAATATTTCCGAGGCTAATTTTCCCCACAGTACATTTAAATAGTTCTGCAAAAAAATAAATAATTAACTAAAATTAGGCAGCAACGTTTGTCAAACAGGAAAATTTCTGAGTGTTACCTTGTCACTGGGTGACATAACCAATAGATAGAAGTACAAATAACTGGTGGCTTGAGAGTAGTTTCCACACTCGTAACGATATTTAGCAAGTTTGTACATACTTTCCATCATTTCGATTTTGAACTACCATTGAAGAAAAAAAAGTCAATAAACGAAACATCAAGAAAAACGAAGAACACCATTCGCATCTAAACGAGATCCAAATGGCTACTCACATCAAATTCTTTTGTAATATAATTAGATAATGTTTTAGGGTCTCTCATAGTTTCGATGCTTTTCATTACTTGTTCATTCGAAAGTAAATTCAAAATAACAGCAACCTCTTTTTGTAACTCCGTCAACTGATTGACAACCTGAGCACGTCTCGAAGTTAATTCCTACAACACGAAATAAAAAGTTTATTATTAAAATCAGAAAGTTTCAATACAATGGAAATCCATTAGAACAACATACCTCCGAGATCTCTTGATCTGGATATAAACATTTCCTGATGTCGATAGCATAATCGACCATATTAGTTTTGTTCAATATATCTAATTTTCCACGGAGAAGTTCATTCTCATCATATATCTACAACATAATATATACAATAACAATTCTATCCGAAACAGAAATTAAAACTAATATCGAAAGAGCTGATTTTACCTCTTTTGCCGACAAAAATTCCAATAGGGGGAAGACGAGATGCCGGTCCAAGTATTGACCCATAACACGAGTCAGATCAAATTCTGACATAGTTGCTCAGTTATTAAGAAAACTACAACACGAAAACATCTAATAAATACTAATTCAAACAACAATTATTTTATGAAATAAATAACTCAGTCTCACAAGCGTGGATGCGTGGATGCGTGGATGAAACTCAATCGAGATAAAATTATAAAAATAAAACAACGAAAAAAA